>JAWQRJ010000330.1:0-22530 GCA_033557515.1 Diorygopyx duplodentatus
TTATTATTTCGAGCTATTTCTCCATGTTTCTCTATGCTTTCTGCATGCATCGCATCTCTTTGGCCCACTCTTCCGTTGAAATCTCCCATCCAAATTTGTATACCCTTACTCTCTTCGTTTATTAATGTGAATTCTTCCCAGAAGTTATCCTTGACTTCTACTTTTTCGTCCTCGTTGGGTGCGCATATCACCACAATTGTCATTTTGTTGCTGTTTTCCTTTTGTAATTCTATAGTTAATACTCTCTCTGACCATGCCTTCCATTCTTTTACACTTCCCACCAGATCCCTGCGTATTATGCATCCTACTCCTGCTGCTGCTCTCTTGCTTTTATCCACTCCGCTGTATATTAATATATGTCCCTCTTCCAGTTCAATGCTACCCTGTTCTTTTTTTTGTTTCAGTTATTACTAGGGTTTTCAATCTTTCCTCCACAAATTCCCGTTCCAATTCCTTCTCCTTTCCACATATGCACCTTACATTCCACGTTTCCATAGTCCATTCACTGAATTTCTTGTCCTCACTGTCGCCCTGTCCATCTCTCATCCATGTCTATCCCTTTCTATCTATTTTTCCTCCTCTATCCACATTCCTCCTCTCCTCCTTTCCCCCTTCTTCTCCCTTCATGTCTCTTGTTGTGTTCATATTCGCTATCAAGTCGCTCATTCTCTTTTGTCTCCCTATCTGTTTATTATTTTGTTTCGTCTCGTCACATTCCTTGTTTATTTCTCTTGCTCCTTTTGTCTCGTTATGCCTCGTTTGTCTTTCCAGTTTGTATCTTTACTTTTGTAAAGTGTTTTCTTTAGTGAAATTTTGCGTTCTCGAGATCTCTTATTTTCTGGCCCAATGTGTACCATTCACCATCTACTTTCAACCTCTGGTATCCCATTTTTGTTTCTTTACCTTGTTCTCTCATTGTTGCAATGCAAATTTTTATTTTCTCAAATTTAAAATAGAACAGTTTCGGCATCAGCTCTTTCAAGCCAAACATTTTTTTCCAGCATGCATTCAAAGTTGAGGTACAATCCAACAATTTTTACACAATATTCTGAAATATAATTGTGAAATCTTTTCACATCTGCGTCGCTTGGCTTACTATCAATTTTCTCTGAAATTGTATCCAATATTCGATGGACGTAATACACTTTCAAACTTCATATCTCGGTTTTAAAAATACTACATTTTTCGTTGTAAACTTAATGCATTAGAATATTAAATGTTTATGTTATGAACGTCCAAAATTGTAAAATTACAATCATAATTTGAATTTGATGAACTTCCTAAGACTACAAATGAATATAATATACTTTGAAATGTCAATCTCAATTGGTCGCACATTGAGAGAATATCTCACACCTCGGACCTCTCAACACTCCGATGCAATATGTAATAAAACAAGTTAGGTGAGAGATTAGAATGAGGGGCAGTTTAAAACGAACAAAAAATAAATTGTGTGCAATTTATTAGAAGTGTGAGAAAAAATGCAACCAATTTTGATTACAACAGTTCAATTCTTCGTTTTTACATTTATAGGAGATAAAAGTTATCAGGCAGGAAGAAGTTTCCATCAGCATGGATACCGATGACAGTCAAGACGAATATATCAATATGCAAGAGCAAGAAGCGATTATTTCCGAACAATTATCCAATTTGGAATTCGAAATGTCCAAAGTTGAGGTAATAAAAACCCACCGTATAGATTTAGATGAAAGTATGGAAGACGTAAAAGAAGATGTTGACTTTATAGACAATTATGGATCTGAAGTTATTATTGAGTGTGTTTCTGATGAAGTGATTCCTATAGTTGGTGAACAAGAAATTTGTATTGACAGCGAAGAAGTTG
Organism: Diorygopyx duplodentatus; assembly: GCA_033557515.1. NCBI lineage: Eukaryota > Metazoa > Arthropoda > Insecta > Coleoptera > Scarabaeidae > Diorygopyx > Diorygopyx duplodentatus. Next base: position 1,844 of record JAWQRJ010000330.1, read on the forward strand.
AAGAAATTAAAACTGACTTTGATGAATCAGTAGAAGAAAATGAGAATATAGAGGAAGAGGACATTCAAGAAAGAGATTTTCCCATAGTGGCAGAGGAACTTGATGAAAACCAGGAGTTCGAAGGATTTGACAATAAAATATCTGAAGAATCGCAAAAAGTTAAACATGAAAACAAAGATGAAGATACCATATCTAATGAATTTGAAGAAACGAAAACAAGCCAACAATTTAAAAAGGTTGAATTATCCAAAGAAGAAATTGTTCAGTTTAAGGATATTAACGAAATCCAAGAGGAAATTGAAGACGTTAAAGAAATCATAGAAAAGCAAATGAACTTTGCAGAAAACTCCAACGTGAGAGATTTGAATAAAGCATCTGAAACTGAAATTCTCAGTCTGGAATGTACAGAAATTATGGAAACCACACTTAAAGAATGTTCAGAAATTGCTTCAAAACCAAAGCCACAAAGAGCAAAAGTGACACCCAGAAAACCAAGACCGAGAACACAAGAAACCAAGAAAGCAGTAAGAAAGAAAGAAGAAAAACGTTCTCCGTCGACTCCCGAAAGCGTAGTCCGGCGTTCAAGCAGAATCAAATCAATCACTGTGCAGAAACAAAGATCTAAAGGTTTGGTAAAGCACAAGGAGGAGAGTCAAGAAGAGGCGACTCCCGTAGAGGAAAAACCGGCACCTCCAGAAACGCCGAAATTCATCGCCCCGACCGAGCAGCAAAAGCCCGTAAAAGTGAAGTCTCGTTGGAGACGGTCCAGTGAGTTAGAACAAAGCTCCAATTTGAACACCAAACTTTCGAATCTGCCAGTGCTGGTGCCACATGAACCAAAGTCGGATACTCCTGAACAAATACAGAAAAATGAAGAGGAGGTGCATCGAAGACTGAAGCAGTTTGTTCATCTGAAAGAGAATCTCTATTTGACCGAGAGGGTTAGCTGCAAAGAGGCGAAAAAGATGACTTGCGATTGTTTCTTAACTGAGGGGGAAGTAGGTACCGGAGAGTACGGATGTGGAGAGGACTGTCTGAACCGATTGCTCATGATCGAATGGTAATTTTTAAATATGTATGCTTATTGATGGTAAAATGATTCGTTGTTTTTTCTTTTGTTTTAGTGGGAGTTTATGTGCTGTTGGCGATCGGTGCACTAATAAAAAGTTTCAAAAAGGAGAATTTGCTCCATGTGAGGTATTTTGTACTGAGAAAAAAGGTTTAGGCATCCGAGCTGCTGCGAATATTCCATAGTAAGTTTGAGTTTATTATTTTACACAAACCACAAATGACTAACCGTAAAATTATTATTTCAGTGGTGAATTTATCTTAGAGTATGTTGGTGAAGTTTTGGATCCAGAGGAATTCGAAAAACGAGCTGGCGAATACTCATCTGACAAAAACCAACATTACTATTTTATGGCCTTGCGAGCTGATGCAGTAATTGACGCAACGCAAAAGGGTACTATTCTCTTCATATCACCATCGTCATCATCATTTTACCTCACACTTACTTTATCTTACTCTTCGCCTAGGAAATATCTCTCGATTTATCAATCATTCCTGCGATCCAAATGCCGAAACCCAAAAGTGGACCGTCAACGGAGAGTTACGGATCGGTTTCTTCAGTAAAAGGACAATTTTAGCCGGAGAGGAAATTACTTTTGATTACCAATTTCAAAGATACGGGTATGCATAAAAGGTAGTTGAACTATGCATCGTTTATATTATGATCTTTTAGTAAAGAGGCGCAAAAATGTTATTGTGAGGCATCGACTTGTCGTGGCTGGCTAGGTGAAGAGCCGGAAGAGGAGGAGGAGGATGAAGATGAGGAAGAAGAAGAGGATGAAGAGGAGGAGGAAGAGGAAGAAGAAGAAGAACCTCAAGAGCCAAAAGAGCCGCAAGCGATTATTGAGGTGAAAGGTGAAGAAAAACCAGTGCAGGCCGAAGAGAAACTTGAGATTCCTGAAGAGGTGAAAAGTGAAATTATTGGAGAGCAACCAGAACCTGAGGTGAAGAAGGAAAAGGTCGTAAAGAAAAAAGAAAAGAAGAAAATTGTACGACCGAGGTTGCCAAGGAAAGATATTTTTGAAGATCAGGACGTAAGTATTGAGCAATCCTGGCAATTATATTGGTGATCTAACGTAATTTTACAAACAGTTGGATGAAGAAATTGAAACCTTGCAAACCACCGGCTTGAAAAATCAAGCCCAAACTCTTAAGCTCAGCAGATTGATGGTTAGGGCAAAGGAACCTGCTCAACGAACCAAACTGTTAAGAGTTTTACGTCGCGGGGAATTTCCGTGTCGTCGCTTGTTCTTGGATTATCACGGTCTTAGACTTATTCACGGATGGATGACTGATGCTCAACATATGGCTCGACAAAATAAGAAATTGGAATCTTTGAGGTATGTACATTTTAACTTAATAAATAACTCGAAACTCATTCCAAACAATTAATTAGGAACAAATTTTTAACTCTTACTTATGCACCAAATTTATACTAAATAGCCGTCTTACCCTATTTAGTATGACTCGACCGGCTGTGTGTCAACTTTTATTAACACTTCAATATTTCTGCCACAAGATTTAACATTCAATACTTTTACTATTTTTAGGCTAGAGATACTTCAAACATTAGCAACACTACCAATTCCGAATAAGACAATGTTACAAGATAGTAAAGTCCTTTCCACGGTTGAACGATGGTCCAAAAAATTAGACGAAGGCGTGACATTAGATTCAGACAGCAATTCGCCGAAGGTCGACCTTGAACATGAAGTTAAAGCCGAGAAGAAGCCTGCGCAGCTTCGCAGTACTAGTGAATTATTGAAGATGGAGTTTGAAAACAAAGCGAACACTGAATTATATACTAAATCCTTAGAGGAAGTTCCGACTTCCTTCCATGAAGACATGGAAATATCTCCAATATCATTTGAGGACAAAGAAGCAAGTGAATCGAAAACAATTTCAGTGTCTGAAGAAGCACTACCCGATTATGAAACTGAAATAATTGCATTGGGCTTAAAATTACTGGATGAGTGGTCGACTTTGAAAGAGGTCTTCAGGATTCCTAAAAAGGAGAGAATAGAACAAATGAAGGAGCACGAAAGGGAAGCCGACAGGAAGTACAGGGCCGGATTGGGTGTGGAACAGGATTTAGAGAAGAAATACGAGAGCAGATATGGAACTATCTTCAAAAAGCGTAAGAAGAAAAGGGAGAGTACAAAGACAAAAGATGATCATATGACAATGCTGGAGAAGTATCATAGGAGAAAACTGTTTGCCCTCAAATTCGAACAGCAGGAATTGGAAAGAAGAAGGAAACAGCAGGAAATATGGAGACAACACGAACAAAGATGTATGACGATGGGAACGGATCCAAAGTTTACAGCTCCTTTTGATCCTAATCAAGGGTTGAGGAACACGATGATATGGAATCCGCAGACCAGTCAATGGCAACATTATCCTTTACCGCCGAGCAATATTCCAAGCACACCCAGCCATATACCTGGTCATATTCCTGCCAACGTCCCTAGTAATATTGTTAGTAACTTACAAAACAACCTTCCTGCGAATCATCCGAGCAATATTACCAATTCAAATGTTTATAATTATGCTGCTGTGAATCAAAATTTACTACCAAACCAAATGCAACCTCAACCGACTCTAAGCGCTTTCACGAGCGCCCAGATAGCAATAAACAAACTGATACAAACTCCACCTCCGAATATTCAAAACAAACCTTTATACATCCAGCAGCCTCAACCGATGCAGTACCGACCAAACGTGCCGGTGGGAATAAACTTTAATGTACCGCAGACGCAACACGTTCTTCCTAATGTTCCTACTGCAATATATCCCCCTCCTCCGAGCGAGCAACACGCTACTAATTTTCATAACTCCCAAAATGGAAGTATAATGCAGACGCATATGGTCGTAAAACAACCGCCACTACCCACGTTGCCGTACCAAGAGAGTATTAATAAAACTCCAGAGGATCCTTTACAGGTAGGCTCCATGATGCAAAAATAGACGGTACGATCTTCTGCGGTTAATAAATATAATGTTTTCGAACATTCAGTCATGAAATCCTTAGCTAATAATTCTTCACTATTCATTTTTTAGGTAAAGTTTATGGGGCCTATACCCCCACCAGTAAAACTGCCACCAAAATGGAAATGTGCCAAAGATAAATACGGTCGTCCGTATTACTATCATATTCGCATTAGAAAGGCCCAGTGGGTGCCTCCGGAACTGCCTCCTGAACATCCTGAAGAATGTAAGGGTAACCCATAATTTTCTATCCGTCAACTATTACCGAACGTATTTCAGCTTCCGAGACCTCAAGTAGTGATACTAGCAGTTTGAGCTCGGGTACAACTACCGACGAATCGGACAGTGACGACGAAATTGACGATGCCAGGTTGTTACTCCAAATTAAGAACAAATTCAAAATGATGGAGGCGAACAAAGCTGAGCGGGAACTCGACGATGCCGAACAGCAAGAAGATGGTGCGAAGAATGTTAAGGATGCAGATATGACAGAGATATCGATAGATAGCAGACTGCTTGAAGAGTTGTCCTTTTTGAAAGAAGAAGCAACGCCGCAACCTAAGAAGAGGAGAGTTGGACTGGTTACGGAAATTCTCATCAGTGTAAGTATTTATCCTTTTGAACACACAAATTTGAGTCAGCACTATTGAAGAGCCGTTAAAACACCTATTCGCTCACTGAATACACTTGAGCCTGAATGTCAAAGAATTAATTTTAGTAGTTAATCGTCTATTACAGCCTAGAACGGAAGAGGATAAGTTGCAGTTTAAAGAAGACGTAAAACGGTACAAAGCCAATAAGGAAAAGTTAAAACGACAGAAGGAAATGTTAGAGATGTCCAAGAAGCAACTTGTAGGTAAACCTGCAAAACCGCCCACACCAAGGCCTCAAAAGAAACACAAGGTCTCTGCGAAAGCTAAAATGAAGGAGATGATTGATAGCGACGCTGCGAAGAAAGTGAAGGAAACCTTCCGATCGAGCATGGCCGTCGTTATGGTATCAATTTTAAACCCTTATCGAAAACCAGATTGTAAGGAGGGACGGATAACCAATACTGAGGACTTTAAGCATCTTGCTAGGAAAGTAAGTATAATTTGACTGAAATATATCCTCCAACATCTTTGAAGTATCTTGATGATTTCTTATTTCTGTCTTCCTTGTGAAATCGTGAAAAAAAATTAGGTGCAAAGCTCAAGCTCTGTTAACAGCATTGTTTTTCCAGCTGACGCATTTTGTGATGTTAAAAGAATTGAAGCACTGCCAAAACATAGAAGAGCTCACCGTAACCGAGAGTGTTAAGTCAAAAGCAAAGGAATTTGTTAGAAAGTACATGTCTAAGTTTGGCGAAACATACCAAAAACCTAAAGATGAAGCGGATTTCTACTAACCGAGAATACTTTTCTTGCATATCTGTGATATAATAGTGTAATTTCATCTCACGTTTATTTCTCTTACTTCCGTGGAAGTCTAGTTAATTTTACTAATTAAAACCACTAAATTCTGACTTAGTCACACTGTTAGGTAGGTTAAATATTCTTTCTCTCTAGTTTTCTCCGGTTTTTTTATAAATATATATTTGTCTTTGTGTATTTAATAATAAATATTTTTTGGTGTAACTTGAAGTTTATGTATCGTATACTATTAAAGCGCTAATCTTGTGTGTGTGTGCGTATTTTCTGATCTCAAAGACGGCTTTAAGTTTCCGGCCGATATTTGCAGGATTTGAATTAGCCATCAGTTGGTTCGGTGAAATTAAAATGAATCAATCTCACCGACGCGTCTGCCGGTGGAAACTCGCCTTTCAAATTTGACATTTCTCGTGTCGGTAAGTTTTCTGTAAAAAATTATGGATATTATTCGGCTATTGAGGTTAGCATGTAATGCGCTAACATGAGCCAAGCATTGACCTAAGGGTGTCACAGCGTCACAGTAGTCTGTCAAGGTGATGGGAGTTGAATATTGAGGTTAGCCTGTGTAATGCCATTAAAGTCCCTAGAGCCTAGTGCTTAGACCTGTCCATAGCCTGATGTCCCGTTTACTCATGTTGAGTGTGAAGTTCGACGCTGCTTCTGAAGGCCCAGTTAGGAACGCTTTTGCTGTTTCCTGTCCCGGGGACTCCCTACAGTGAGTTTCATGCGCGTTTCAGTAAATTTTTAATTTTACTTCTTCCCGTTTCGTATGTTACAGGGAGAACGGCTTCTGGTCCAACCAGTTGCTGTTTACGACCTTGTTTTGCAAGGTTGTCAGCCCTTTCGTTACCTAAAATGTTCGCATGTGCCGGCGGCAATATTAGTTTTAAATTGTTTTTCCTCCCAAGTGCTTCTAGTCTGTGAGTACACTCAAGAATTATTCCTGAGCTTATTTCGCAGCTACCGAGTGCCTTGAGGGCAGCTTGATTGTCGGTGACTATGAAAAGTCTCCTATTTTCATAGTTCCTCCTCGATAATATTTGACAGCACGTAGTTGTAGCATATATTACAATAAAATACAATAAATTTAATGAGAAACTTAAAGCCTGATCTTATTTACATATTTCTTCTATGTTGGGACGCTGCAAGATACTTACTACTCTCATTTCTTCTTCCAAATGTGTTAATCTTTCTCTTTTTTTAGTTTTTATATTAGTCAATGTAGAAAATCCGAGTTCACATAAATAAGAAGTTGAAAAACATAATAAAATTTTTATAGCTTTTTTGATATTTCAGGATATTCTTTTTGAATAGGTATCCAAAATTCATTCAGACTCATTTCAGCATGTTTAATTTTCAACGTGCGGTCAGACGATAAGGATATATGCTTCTTCTTCTGATACGGAAAATTGGGAATTGTTAGATAAATCTTGTGAATAAAAAGGATTTCTAACCCAGTCATATTTGTCCGTGTTCAGAGAAGAAAAGTATTTTCTGACATTGCTGTCCAGTATAGCCAAATGTTGTGATATCAAACATACACATTTGGTGCTCTTATTTTGTACAGAGGAAAACATGCTAAGATTATTTTCATCTACTCTTTGCTTCCAAAGAATGATCTTTTTGTGAAAAGCTGACAATTTGTCCGTTGATGTTAAGATGTTTTCCTTCTTACCTTGCAATATCGCATTGACACTGTTGAAATAATTAAACATATCTGTTAAGTAGCCCAATTTTTCGCACCAGATGTCATCCTTAAGATCTTGCACGAAGGATATATTTTCATTTTCAAAAAATATAATCAATCTTTTTTCAGCTCTAGCACACGAGAAAACCACCTGATTTATATATGAAGAAGTAAACCTTCATATTTTGCTTCCATCACTAAACACAGTTGCTTAAAAATATGAGATATTAACGTTCTCGCCTTTATGTAATTTACCATACTAACAATGCTGTTTAGAACACTTTTCAATTCTATGGGTAATGTTTTACCATAAGTGCTTCCCTATGTAAGAAACAATGGTTTAAATAAATCTCGCCGTTTTGTTGTTTTGTTAACACAAATACTTTAACTGAGCCTACCATTGATGGTGCCCCATCAGTACAAATTTCTACGCATTGCATTCAAGTCAAATGTAAACGTTCAAAGTAAGAATTAGTTGTGTTAAAAATATCTTCCCCCATTGTCCTCTCCAATAATTCTCGACAACACAAAAATTCATCGACTATTCTATTTTCTTTAACAAATCTAATGAATCCAAGTAAATTGGCTTTTCCGCTAATATCGGTTGACTCGTCAATTTGAAGTTCGTCGTTTCAATGTCACATTCCATATCAGTTATTCTCAGTTATAGTATGTGGTTTTTGTTGAACTGCTATCTATTCTGCAATTTTGAATACTTAAAAGCCGTTCAAAATAATTTTTACCTTTTGAACTAAGATTTTCGTGCTTAGAGGTAATTTTGCAGGAACCATTGCACTATTTGCAAGTCTTAAACCACATACACAACACAATGGTGTTGAACCGTAAAACCGTAATTCATATAATCATCCATACACTGACGATTAATTTTACATCGTCACCACTTGAACTTGCATCAAAAGTTTGTTTCCTCACTTTTACACAACACACGAATCATAGACATTCCCCTGGGAAAACATTCTCCTGGGAAAACATTTGATCAGCCATATCAACTCTCTGTTAGTTCGGAATCACAAAAGTAATCAGAAAGCCATGTTTCAGCAGGTAGAATTATGTTGAATGGTAAAGAAAAAGATGCGGTAAACAATGTGTCAGTCTTGCTTCGTAGTCCTCTCACATTTTATTAATAGCAATTTAGGTATGTATAATCGTTGGGCAACATTAGTTTAAAGACTGTTCCGTATCTGCCGAAACAATCTGAGGTATATTGCATGTTTGTATTTCATTCTAAGTTTGATATAGCGTTGCCTGGAATGGAGTCCGGTCCCTGGATATGTACACCCCAGAATAGTTGGAAGTGGTCTTCAGTTCTATGGCCTGACATCTAAATCAAACCCTGACATCTTGTCAAATTTCCAACAAATCTAATATTTCTTTCCGTTCATGCCGCTAGTTTCCACACTTCATTCTTTATGCCCATAATACCTTTTTCCTTTATTGCTACCTTCATTTGTTTACCTATTTCGCTCGTAGCCATTTCCACTGCCGTGTCCGTCGTCTTCTCCTCCTCGATCATCCCGTCATTAATTTTTTGATATGCCACTTCTCTTGATCAACATACCCTTCCATCCACAACTCACTTTTGATGTGCCACCTTTGCAAATTTTCCATCCGCTTTCATTTTCTTGGCTTCCCTCCTTGTTGTCGCCGGGATGTCTCTCTCTTTCTTGGTCATATCATTATCGCCTGGTTTGTTTTTAATTATTTTCAACTTTGCCTCAAAATTCTCCATAACCACAATTCTCTTCTCTGCTCCTATTTTTTGCACCTCCCTAATTTCCACCTCAATGCCCATATTTTCCTTCATAAACTTATTAATCGCTTCTCTTAACATGATTTGATTAATCATCTCTCCCATCTTCGTTGTTTAATTTAACTCCTCTGAGCACCACGTTGTTTTTTATATTTTCCTTCTCTAGCCTTTCTAATCGCTCCTCCAGCTTCTCCATTCTTCCCTGCAATTCAATTCTCTTCCTTTCCCGTACTGCTTCCCTTCTATTCATTTCCTCCCTGAGTCCCCTTATTATCTCTCTATTTTCTTCAAATGCCTTCTTATTCTCGTTTCTCATTAGCGCCATTTCTCGTTTCCATTTCGTCCGTGAATAACATTACGTTAATCTGGACCGAGCGCTGCGCCGGACTTGTAGGTACGATCTTCCTCGTAGTGCATTCATTTATTAGGGATAGGTTCGGCGCTGCCAGATGATGTATTTTTTGAGGGATGGTTGAAAAAAGCTGGATGCTCCTGGAACCACAAAAGTTGCGGATATGTGGTTGTCTTTAATAACCCATTTGATCTGTTTTGTATTTTATATACAAGTTCGGAGGCGATACCCCCATTTCCGACAATAACAACTTTTTTGGAGGTTGCTAGCATTTCTGCAAAGCTACGAACAGAATCCATATCTCTTATACCGACAATATAAGGATTATCTTTTGCTTGCGGGATTAATTTAGAATACTTAAATCCATACCAAAATATTTTTTTATCAATTACTGATTTCGAAATTATATCTTTCAAAATCAAAATCTCAGGTCTAAAAAACAGCTTTTTTTACTTCAAACGCAAATTGTCGCCCAATGTTAACTGTTCTCGATTTATGATATGAAATAAACAACTTGAACATACCATTCTCGAACAAATAGTCTGCAGACGCACACTTACTTTGAAATAAATCGTAAGGCAAGGGTTAAAGCAATTTATTTGGAAATTGTATATAACAAAACAATCGAAAATAACAATCTAGTAATTGACTAATAATACAGTAACATCAAATTCAGTCAAAATGATCTTCTATATCTACGTCGGGATTCAACAAATCCTCTCTGTACGCAGATAAATCCAGTTGGCTAAGTATAAGGTTTTCAACTGTTTCTTCCAAGTCCGTGTCACCGATAAGCACAGCTCCTTGCAATCGTCCATCTTGCAGTATAAACTTTGCATATTCGTGCCCCCTTGTCATCCTAAATAGGATTTCGTAGTTATTATCCAATGTTTGTCCGTTGTACAACCCAAGTAAAATGACCTTGTAACCAAAGAGTCTCGTCGTGTGAGTGAACAACTCGAAACAAAAATCCTGAAGGATGGACTCCTCGCCATTGAAGTCTCCCGATATACATTTTGCAGCGTAGCATCCCATTTGTCGCGCCTGCGTCCACAGCTTCATCGGAAACCAATGCTTCGAATGCTCCCAACCGGCGTAACACGCATCGCCCGCGGCATAAACATTTGCGATCGAAGTTTTCATAGTTTCGTTTACGACTATTTCGTTTGCGGCGGACAAATCGAAAGCGGTTTTCGTTTTAAACTGAACTTTCGGTTCCACGCCCGTTGCCGATACGACCAGGTTGCAAGGAATTGCTGTGCCGTCGGTCAAAATAACCTGCACTGGAAATTCGGAGTTTTCAGGACATCTTACGATGTCTGCAACTTCGGATTTGTAGTGAATTTTAACGGAGGGGGGTAAGTCGCATGCGCCTTCCACTTTTAAATGCTTGTACCAATCTGGACCGAGCGCTGCGCCGGACTTGTAGGTATGGTCTTCCTCGTAGCGCATTCGTTTATTAGGGATAGGTTCGGCGCTGCCAGATGATGCATCTTTTTTGAGGGATGGTTGAAAAAAGACGGATGCTCCTGGATCCACAAAAGTTGCTGATATATGGTTGTCTTTAATAACCCACTCGATATCTGTGTTTTGTATTTTATATACAAGTTCGGAGGCAATACCCCCATTTCCGACAATAACGACTTTTTTGGAGGTTGCTAGCTTTTCTGCAAAGCTAATAACAGAATCCGTGTCTCTTATACCGACAACATAAGGATTGTCTTTTGCTTGCGGGATTAATTTAGGTCTCGCTCCGACACATAAACATAAGTATTTGTACTTAATTTTAATGTTAGGAGAAACAATAATAAACTTTTCAATATCATCTATTTCTAACAGCGTAGCGTGCACAATATTTATATTTTGATGCTTGGATGTTAAGGTATTTCCCGTTGTTTCCTCAATATCAAAAGAAGTTATCGCTTGCGTTATAGCTAACAGATTAGTAACAGCCTTAATTAAATGTGATTCACTTATTAAAATAATTGATTGGTCAGGTTCGTAGTAAGCCAAAGTTTCGGCGCAACTCACGCCAGCGATTCCCCCTCCGACAATAACAAACGTCGCTTCCATTACAACTTCTTGAGATACTCCGAATAATCGTACTTACGAAAGTGAACGTCAAACGTTAATAATCCTCTGTCTCTTGCACGTTCGATCACAACCAACAACTGTTGATAAGACTTTCTGCACAATCCCGTCCGCGACGGATCTAGAACGACTTCCGTATGAGGACAAATAAACTGATTCAACAGCTCGGTATTCGTTTCGTCAAGTACCAAGTATTCGTCTCGACATATAGGGCACGGATTTCCGGTACTTATTTGTCCTTGACGTATGCAGGTTCTTCTGGTGTGTCTAGGAGGAATATGTCCCTTGTGATTCCTTCTGTACAACACCCAAACGGGTTGTTTCCCGTAAGTTTGTTGATAAGCGGCACTTTTCAAATAATCTATACTCGTTTCAACCGAGATTTGTTGGGAGCGGTCTTTCGTAATATTTCTGTAAACCTGGTTAACTGTGGGAGCTGTTTTGCAAGCTTTTATTCCTGTTGTACAAAACGCGCGGCGTAAAGCTGGATTTCCGGTTAAATTTTGTCTTAGGAGTGAAGATAACATAGTATTGTCGGGATTTAAACAATTGACAATCACACCTAACCTCACCCTATTAAATATGTAATTTATAAGAACAAAAATCCCTAAACAGGTTCTTTGTTAATTTGATAAAACTCTTAAAATGCTTTTGGTTATAAATTGGTTAACGGAAATGATTGTAGGTTTATTATGAATGACAATGGTCCAATAACGGTGCAAATGATTTAATAGAAAAATTACTAAACGATAAAGTGGGGAAATTTAATGGTAAAATTGGTGAAAGGAGAAATTATTGACCTCGTCAATACAACTCCCAAAACTTGATATAAAACCACCTTTCGCACTTGCTGACGAAACATAGTTAACGAGGATCCGCGAAAATGAGATTTAATATTTTAACGAGAAATATATTTTCACTTCCTCCTAGGAAAATCCTGAAATAATTCCAAAAATTGCTCATTTGACGTGTAACTTCCGTAAGGTTGGTACTGCGTCAAAGAGACATTTGTGTCACTTCCGTATTTGCATGGTAGAAGTTCAGCTGTCTTGCTTCTTTCGTGCAAAAATATAGCGAAATACTTTTTATTACACTTTTTATATTGTTAATTGTTAGTATATTGGGTAATACTAGTTATTGGGGTTAGCAAGAACGATGAATAGTCGCGTTCAACGTTCTTGTAACAGGTTTTTGTAAAGGCTAAAAAATAGACACGTCATTTGGAAAGCGGGGCGTCGGCTGTTATGGGAATTTAAAAGTTAAATATAACGAAGTACTTTGTTTTACGTTTGCTTTTAATACAATTTCCTTTGAATATTTTGTCCATATTGCACGCAATATGTGATTTTTACCCTCTTGGTGCTTTGTGGAATTTCGGAGATGGTAAGGATATAGGACGATATTTATAATTTATTTTCTAATATATCTTTATATTAAGTAATACGGTCTATTAAAGTATAACGTTTCGATTTTCTTTGCCAAACTCAAGTTAATCTGTTCGAAAGTGTGACGAAAAACGCCATAAAGGGTATTGCGTCACCTTATCGGAATGCGCGGGAAATTTGAAATTCGTATTATCGTGTTAGTCACCATGTCTTTTATTTTTCAGCCGCGAATAGACCCTCTCGAACTGCTTAGTTGCCTAACCGTTCTTTTGAATCAGAATGGTGGCATTTTATCAAAAAATGAGGTGCAGAGATTAGCAAGGTAAGAGATAAGACAAAGCCAAACACTTTGGTGCCGATGACTAATTCTTATTTCCTTTCCAGTTTGATGATCAAGTTTTCAAAGAAATTAGTGAGCAAATGTGTGTACATACTAATATTGAAGAACACCGAAAAGCAAATATTAGGCCAATTTATGCTGGAAGGTGGTTGGAATCTGGTTCATCTTTGGATGCAAGACGGTATCAACAATCAGAACTGGGCCTTGGTTAAGGAATTGCTCGAACTTCTTCTCATGGCACCCACCGATATCGAACAATTGAAGACCAACACGTTGCCCAAATTAATAAAATCGTTGACAAAACGTGACGACGCATACAGTAAGTTATTTAAGATACTTTTATTTTGGTGGATCTTTTGGGTACGTGACAGATTTGTCCTGGATCTTGCTCGTTACTTACATTTTTCTTTTATGGTGTTGGTTATATATTGTTAGCTGCAGCTAAGCTTAATAATAACTAACAAGAAATTTTACGGAATGTGTGTCTTTAAAAACGTATTTCAATGTTTGATGTTCAAAAATGTTACAAAGAATAATCTTCCCAATTAGGTGCAAACATTTCTTTGGATAAAAAAATTAAAAAGAAACACTATTACAAGAAATTTCAATTTCACTCAAACTCCATTCATCTAGATTGCAAAAATGTTTTTGTTTGTTGATTTAAGTAAATCTAGGTTAAAAAAAAAGTTAAACGCAGTTTTTTTCAATTTTCAATATATTCTGAATTAAAAAATTTAATGTTCAATATTTCAACACTTTATTTTTACTTATTTTAATCGTTACCTATCACAACCAATTTTTCATAATGCTACATCTTCAATTTCACTCAAACTCCATTTATCTAGGTTGCAAAAAATGTTTTTATGTTTGTTGATTTAAGTAAATCTATTTTTTTTTAAAAAGTTCACGCATTTTTTTCAATTTTCAATATATTCTGAATTAAAAAAATTTAATGTTCAATATTTCAACACTTTATTTTTACTTATTTTAATCGTTACCTATCATAACCAATTTTTCATAAGCCCAGTATAATAAGAGTCAAAAGCCTTTTATGGTGGATAATCTGATAAAAAGATTGTCTAAACTTATATAATAAATAAACATTGAAAATACAATGAATACAATCAAAATCAATATAATAAAGAAAAATAAACTGACTCTTTTAGGTTGGCTACTTTTTTAATGCGGAAACTATTTTATTCAATATAAATATTGTACCACTTCTCACTTATATAGAGTATTTTCTGGCACGCGTTTCTCAAATCATTTTACGGATTTTTAAGGATATATTAATGGAATTATTTAGAGATAAAATTGTCAATAAATATTTGTCTAAACTAAATGAAATACTGGTGCCTCAAAGATAAGATTAAGGATCATTAATGCCTAACCTGAAAAAGTTGATAGGTCAAGATTAATGATTTATCTTCTTTATTAAATGCTAATGGGTATTTCCATACTTTTTCTAAAAAAATATGCACTGCAACTTTAATACCAAGTTTATACATTATAAGTGGCTAATGTTCTTTTTTTAAATATTATTACTTCAAATTTGAATGATTCTGGTTAGGTGGCATTTTTTGTCAGGTTTATCGATAATTTCAATTTCAAATTCAATAATTTTTATGTTCAATATTATTATATACTATTAAGGTATAGACTTCGAATCATGAAACATTAGGCATAGTATAAATAAAAACACTGTTGGTTCATAATTCTTCGAAGATTATTACATATTATTTTTAGGTCTAGTTTTTATTACAAAAACCTTATTGATATCATTTGGAATAGGTTAATTTTGTAAGTTATTTAATAGTTATTTAATTTAATAGTTAATTTTCTTTCTATTAATTTTTTTAATAAGATGGTAAAAAAGTAGAACGATATCTATAATTTATTTTCTAATATACCTTTATATTACGTAGTACGTTATATTAAAGTACAACGTTGATAATTTTTTTGCCAAATTTAAACATAGCACGTATAAAAGTTTAAAACAATCATAATATTCTTTTTGCAAGAAAAATACGTACTAAACAAATGTTTATAACCAAAATTTTATTATATTTGTTAGCAAGCATTGCTAACAAATAATAATGTCCACAATTATTTTCAGATTTATTAGTTTATTACATATTATTCTTATTTCTGAAGCTTAATGTTTTTCGATTATTTCCAGAATTAATATTGTTTGGTTGTAGGTCTAGTTTTTATTACAAAAACTTCATTTGGAATGTGTTAATTTTCTAGGTAACATGTAACACTAAATAAAAGTTATTAACGCCGTTATTTCAATACACGTGGCACGATTATATTAAAAACTCATACTTTCGTGTATAATTAACTTTTTACACTTAAGTGCACATACAACTTGAGTTTCTGAAATTTAAAATGAAAAATATTACGGTGTATAAATCTATTATTCCGAATATTATGACGATTTTTTTAAATCTTTGGTGCTTATGTATTGAATATCATATTTATTCATTAATGTCAAATGAGATTTTTTTTTAAAGTAACGTACCTGCAAAACTAATCAGCGCCAAACGGGTATGCTTGAAATGGAATGAGCTGGAATTTTTTGATAACATGCATTTCAGTGGGGCTAACATTTCTGATTAGTTAGTATGTTAAAGAAATATTTCAGTTCGTTCATTGTTGCCAACTAAGTGGGATTTTAGCCTTTAAGTCTACAGCTTTTTGCTCGTCATATTTTGTAAAATCATACAGTATCTGCAAAGTTGCTGTTACCTAAAAATGTTTTAGATATTGTTATTTACATTTAATATAATTAATTATCGTCACGCAAACTGTGAAACTATATTGCAAGTGTTCCTTTGTTCAAGTTTGAATTGAAATTTAGTTCAATTCTGGAGACGAAGTGTTCATAAACATGGCAAAGTAGGTAACTGATTATTAAAAATTATTTTTCTTATTTATTAACAGCAATTTTAATAATGACATATATTTTCCAAACAAACGCATTTTAAACACTACTAAAATAGGTTTGCAAAGTGTATGCAAGATCTGAAGAAGAAAATATTGAAATTTTGTTTAACATAAATGAGTGTTTTTAATCACAGGGGCCCAACTGGTATAGGGAAATGGTGTACATTTAGATGGTTTAAATCTCGGGTGGTCCCACCCTGTGAAGGATAGAGGGCGCTGCAGATCCATTTTAGGGGATTTGGCGAAAACGTACAATCTATATTTGTAAAATTGAAAACATATTAATTCAAAGCGCAATTTTTTGTTGTACGGAAAGAAAACGAATCAAATATCTATGCAAGATGTCAAAACGCCACATTTATACCTTCCCAAAAATGCTGAAAGATAAATGTTACATTTACAGTTCTAGAATATAACTTTGTTGTACAGCATATTACTCGCATGATGAGTAATATGCTGAACTCGGCAACAATTTATTCCATTTAATCAACAATTTTTTTGTCTGAGAAAGGTTTAAATGAAAAGACTAAATAATCAAGTCAGTAAGCAACTGCTTTTTCCAAGTATCCAAGTAAGCAACTGTTTTTGTTGTTGTGCGTAACGTTCGTTTGTTGTGTTGTGAATTAGTTGTTTTATATATTTACAAAGCTGGGCTATACCCTGCACTTTATACTTCCAGTCCAAAATAATAACAATCCTACTGCTATTATTTATACCACCAATCTAATATATTATTTAACATATTTCTTTTGTATTATTTGTACCTTACGAAAAATTTTGAAAAATCTGGGATAAAAGTCAAATCACAATTCGAGCTATCCGTGAACCACTGACTTAAGTGCCCCAATTTTTAATATGGGATTTGGATATCTTTAGTTAATATGGAACTTGGCTATCTCTAGTTAGGGTGATCGGTGACTTAAATTAATATTGATCTGCGATTGTAATACGAATCGTAAAATAACATTCAACGTATTAGTACACCTTTCTTACCGAAGTTTTTTAAGACGAAATTTTTAACATGTGTTTAACAAAAAAAACTATGTTAACTTCCTTAATGTTACTAGAGATCCAAGACAGATTGTGTATACCTTTGTTTATTATTTTATTGAAAATCTCTATCAGATATACTTTTTTTTCCTCTAACAGACATAGGGGGGCTTGCAAATGAGTTAGTTGAAAACTGGTTGAAAATTGTGAAGGAAAGTCAAAGTAAGCCACTTTCTACAATAGCCAATAACAACATCTTATCAACAATTGGTGGTTTTGAAGAGTTGACAGGTGCCAAATCTCAACATGCACCAATAGAGAGGGCGCAAGAAGAATTGCAGAAAAGTGATAAACTAGAGACGGTCAAAATAGTGGCAGTGAAAAAATCGGACGACAAGTCCAATTCGCAACAACCGGAAAGTTACAAAATTACCGTCAGAGATGGAAAGGCGGTTCTGTGCAAAATCGCGAAGATCGAGTCGAAAGAGAATATGATCAAGGATTCGGAATCTTCGGCTGCAGAAGAATCTTCGGCAGCAGAGGAGAAAAGCGAAGGAGTCGACGACACAGACGGAACTGGTGATGATAAGAAGAAAGAATCGTCCGAGAAGAAAGATAGGCATAAAAGTAAAAGTAGCTCGAAAAGCAGTTCCTCAAAAAGTAGCAGCAGCAGCAGTAGCAGTAGTAACAGAGACAAAGAAAGAAGTAGAGATAAGACGAGAGGGAAAGATAAATCAAGAAGTTCCAGTAGCAGCAGCTCCAGTAGTAGATCTAAGGATAAAAGTAGAAGTGATAAAGACAAGCATCGCAGTAACGGTTCGGTAAAAAGTGGCAGCTCGAAAAGTTCAAGTAAAGATAAGAAAGAGTCGAAAGAGAAACAAGCGGAAAAGGATAAGGATACGTTAACGAAAATCCAACCGCAGGCTTTGCAGAAAATCGGCAGGATACCCAAGAAAGACGAGAAGAAGGACGATGCGAAAAAACCGACGTTCTCGATAGAAGTGCGCAAAGGAAACGAGGAGAAGCCGAAAACGGTTAAAGTGTACAATGCAAAGATGAGGTCGACGGGTTTGTTGGACGAACCGAAACCTCCCCCGCCGAGACCGGTAAAGAAGCCGGTCGCCCCGCTGCCCAACATTCCCCCTCCGAAGAGGCCCTCGCCGATCAGAGAGATGATTCCGCCGCCGGAGAAGAGGTCGCGCGTCGAACCGTCGGAGCGGCCGGGCGCGATAAAACTGATACCGCCGAAACCAAAACGTAAGCTTTCGAGGGCGGCACTGACTCTCTTTCTGTATTTCAGGTACCACTTCGGTGGTGGCTTCGTGGCCTGAGGGACAGCCGCTTCGTCGACTGTGGCCACATTGCGGAAAAGCAGCTCTTCTAAGCGACGCGCACTCTGGTTGTTGGTGGGGCTCGCGATGAGCGTGCACAGATACCCAGGATATGATCTTTCTTTTTTTTTTCTCTCTAAAACACTTTGAAAGCTTGATTTCGATACATTTATTATGATGAGAAGTTGAAAGTTGGATACTGGAAGCATTTTAATAAAAGAGTTTATTTTTATTTTAATGTGATAATTTGCATAACACAGTTTTGAAAGACAAAGAGAAGTCATTGAAAATAATTCCAAAAGAGATAGCAATAGAGGATGTTTAATGTTTTTTGCAGTGGGAACGGTAACAGATTATAGAAAAAGTATTTCCAACGTATAAGACTTCGTTTCCAAAATACAGAATGTAACGTATTAAACGTAATGGTAATTGCAATAAACTGGGAGTGGTAAGTTAAAATATATTGCTTAAAATAGAAGATTCAATGATCTATCTAATACTATTAAATGAGCTAATCTTATATATTTATTTATTTGTCCGCAGCGTTTTTCGTAATGGTCAGGCAATGTTGGTGATATTTGCAGGATTTAGAGATTCCGGTGCGGGAAATCGATCGAGATAGGTCTCAACTTTCACTAAAATCATTTTAAGGTATAAAATGAGTTTTTTGAGCATTGGGAAATAATAGCTTGCTGACCGAGCGATATCCGGTCTACCAGGTTTGAGTTAGTTTGAATGTTTTGTTTTTTGAACCGATCGAGCACGGTCTATCCAGTACTTATATATGATATCTCCCGTATCTTTCAATCATAAAAGACACTTCACCAAATACATGAAATTTTAGTTTTCAATGAAAATTTGCCGAACAAAGGTCTAAAAGTCTAAATGGAATTGATGTTTGCTATTGAGTAATTTTTGCATTCCTGAGCTACTTTTTAATGAATATTTTGTATATGGTTTTTCTTGCAGGATACAGGATTATTCCCAATTGACGACACACTGTATTACACCTACAGGTTTTGATAGGAATTTTTTTTTACAGGTGGTTAGAAGCCTTTTAGCGGTACGTTTTTAAATTATTTTCGTAATGTACAGGGTGTTCCAAGAACATAAAACATATCAAAGTTGCTTTTTTTAAATGGAATGCACTTAAACCTAACAGTATTTTAAATATTTGAAATTTTGTAGAAATGTACTAATAGTGTTAATAATTTAAAAACAGAACATTTATTAGTCAGAATTGCTTGTTACAAACCCCATGTTAGTAACAATGTTATAACAATATTTTAAATATTACGTAGATACTAGTTTAAACTGTGAATAAAATAATAGTAAATGGTGGAAATACATTATAATAAATGTTCAAAATTATGACCGTCCGACTCTAAACACAACGGTATCGTCTTTTTAAAACTCTCAATACCATTTGTTAGCACTTCTGGGTTTATGCTCTAGAAGGCTTCTTTAATGCGCTCCATCATATTATCTGCTGTTGTTGGAGGATAAATGCATAAATGATTCCATAAAAAAGAATTTTTGTATCCACTTCTTCCAATCCATCGATTTTCAAAATACACATTTAAGAATGCTCGGACCCCACGATGGATGTGTGGAGGAGCTCCATCCAATTACAGGCACATCGATCTCATTGTCTCTAAGGGAATGTCCTCTAATAAGATTGGAAATTGATTTATCAAAATATCCAAAAACAATATTCCATTTAAATGGCGTTGGAAAAATAACCAATTACATATTCTCCCATTATTCCACCCCATACATTCAGTGACGATCTGTGCCAATTATTAATTATTCTAAATTGATGCGAATTGGAATCAGAATAGTAATGAAAATTATGAATCTGTTAACGGATTCATTGTTGCAAAATGCAAAATTCATCAATAAACAGAACAAAATTAAAAAAGTTTTCATTTTCTGCAACTTTGTCAAACACCCACATACAAAATTCAGCTCGATTCGTAAAATCGTTTTCAGAAAGTTCTTGGCAAAGCTGGATTTTATACAGCTGGTAATTATGTTTTCGAAGAATTCTTGAGATGTTTGTTTGGCGAATTTCCGATTACAGAGGCAATCAGCGCAAATTCAATTTACTCGTTTACTTTACGTGTATTTAGTGTGCTGCACACTTTCACTTTGTCTAAATTGAGCCAACAGTCTTTTGAAAACGGCTTTATTTGGGTGATTTCGGTTAGAAAATCTTTGAGTATAAATTTGCGATGCCAGTAAGCAGTTTTGCAGACATTCTCCAAGAATAAATACCATATCCATCCATTCTTCTTTTGGATAAACATTCATTTTGAGTGAAAAG
>JAWQRJ010000331.1:0-22520 GCA_033557515.1 Diorygopyx duplodentatus
ACCATGACTGTATATGTAAATTTAGAACATTCGAAAATGTCGAATTTTTCAAAAAAATCTAAATTATTCAAAAACAAATTGATTGATTTAAATTTGTTTCACATGTGTAAAACATTCGTCGAGATCTTTATTTTGACATATCACAGAGGTCTTAGTGCAATTTGAGATTTTAAATGTTGGTAGGAGGCGCACGGGGGGTGACTCGCGCGTCCCC
Source organism: Diorygopyx duplodentatus (assembly GCA_033557515.1). Classification (NCBI taxonomy): domain Eukaryota; kingdom Metazoa; phylum Arthropoda; class Insecta; order Coleoptera; family Scarabaeidae; genus Diorygopyx; species Diorygopyx duplodentatus. Next base: position 215 of record JAWQRJ010000331.1, read on the forward strand.
TACCTCGCCATAGTCATATTAAGGTTCGATATTCCCGTTGCTATAGTAACATCTCACAAAATGTTGTTTTGATATTTTTAGTAGTTCCCAAGTTATCACGACTGAAAGTTTTCAAGTGGCACCTGTATTTCTGCCAAAATGCGAAAAAAATCTTTCGTATTGCTTTCTCTTTAAATGCTGTGGAAAATACAGACTTCAACAATACTTTCTTCAACAATACTTCAAATTATAAAGAGATATTTGAACAACGATGGCGGATGATTAATTGGTAATTAAACAAAATTAAACAAGGCACTTTCAATTCAATTTACTAAACACAAAAATAATAAAAACATACAATAAGCAATAGAACCTGAACAGTTAAATTACAAACTTCCCTTACACACTATAAAGCCCATTCGCTAAACTTAGGATAAACTAAATCAATGGTATGTTTATTTATTTCTGTAGTCTGTTATGATCTGAAGAATTGGTTGCATATCTTATCAATCAATTTCTAGTCTGAATTACGTTATAAGCAGAGGTTAAAGGTAGAGCAAACGTTTCCTAAAGTTATTCCATGTTCCAAGTGGTATTGTTGTTATGACTATCTTCGATAGTTATATCTTCAATTTCTACAATGTCTTCATTTTATTTTTCTATGCAAAAAAATTATTTTGATATACAAATGAGATTCAAAATACCAACAGTTCAAATCGCATATATGCACTCCATCACTTTTTCTAATGATATCTTTTAATATTCATGAAGTATGGAAATTCACTGATTACAACTACGGCCAAGTACTCTTCAGGCCATCGAATAGACAACTTTTTATAAAGAATAACTTTTCATCCATAAATGAATAATAAAGTATTTTATACGTATATTTAGGTCCGTTCATGCTAACACGTGAATCAAAATGTATAGTTCAGTTGGCATAACTGCTTTTTGCCGTGTTTTTTTAACACAGTTGTTGCAGATTCGCACATGCCTAACTAAGAAGCAGAATGAAATTTTGAAAGGGATAATGGGATAAAGGGATAATGTACCGTTGCAAAAAACGTTTGGTTCATTTGCTTATGAAACGTTTAAATAGTTTCTTCGTATTTTAAAAAATAGTTCGCAAAACTGGAACTCTAATTTCTCTAGTAGTGGTCTTTTGTGTATCTTATAATTTTGTTTATTTTTACATTTGCTTAAAATGTAAATTACAAAAATTACATTTGCTTAACATGGAAGTTAGCAATGCGAGTCCTAACCCTCTTACAATTAATTTCATCAAAAAATGTTGCAAATAAAACTTACTACAGTTTATCTCCTCTATAACACTATTTTCATGTTCAAAGTGTCCCATTTATTCTATACACTACCTAACTTCAGTTCTTTAAATGAGGTACCCTATATATTATTACATTTTTGAATTCCTTCGAAATTCCGACGAATTTATAGTCGATTTTATTAAACGTATATTTGGCCAAAGTCGCACCGTTTAGAACTTATTTGACATTTTTTTGCAAAAGATAACATTTGCTTAATGTAGGCCAATAATTTCATGGCATAATAATTATTCTATATTATTATATTAGGCAAACGTAATATTGAACAAAAAATTCTTCATTCCGGTGTAAGCAGTTCTGATCATTTTGATACTGACAACTCTATAGCTGACAAGGATTATGTAGTCTCTTCGTTAACATCATCCTCTGCAGGAGACAATGACTTTCAATACTTGTGAACCTAATGTTTTAGACAGCAGTTGAACAACGACGCCAACATTGCATACTATTATTTCAATATAGTTCCGAAAATAAATACAGGGCATTCCAGTAAGTCGAGGGCAAAATCGTGGGTTAAAACCACCGAGGATAAAATTCGCAAATTTTTGGGATTTTTTGCAGCAATCCTATTGCGAGTACCATTTATTAAATTGTATTGGTCTAAAAATCCAATGTTCCACAATGATTTTATTTCAAACCACACAAGTAGAGATATACTTCTTTTGTTGTTGAAATGTATTCATTTCGGAAAGAGTTATAGTAATTGGTGAGAGCATAGTACCATTTAGGGTAGGCTCCGTTTTAAACAATACATACTACACAAAACCCATAAATATGGGGTTAAATTGTTAAATATTATTATTGTTAAATGTTATGCACTTTTAATAGGTATACCTATTAAAAAGCCAGTTTACACGGGAAAAGGTGATACCAACAAAAGCTTAGCTTGAAACTTCTGGAGGATATTAATCCAAAAGAAGATCAAGTTCTGTTCGATGATATGATTTTTTGTTAAAAAATTGCAAAAATGAGAAGCATTAGGAAAAGAAAAGGATAACGTGAAAATAACCAAATGGGTTGATAAACGTCCTGTTCTTATTATTTCCAGCCATCCATCTGGTGGTGCTACCTTAGAAACCACAGGCAAACAAAACAAAATAGACCAATAGATTTGTAAGCCTCAATGTGTTACAAACTATAATAATGCCAAGAAATGCGTAATTATAGGGATCAAATGACTGCGTATCACAAAGTCGTTAGAAAAACATGAAGTGGTATCGAAAAGAGATGTTTGAGATACTGTTCCGCAAAACAATAGTAATACATCACCGAATTCAAAAAACAATTAGCTCAAGAATTAGCAATGCCCAAAAAAGAACCACAACCAGTAAAATATATACCTCACGACGTGAGACAAGTCGAGAAGCAGATAAAGAAGTATAAGATAGAGAAGCAGATAAAAATTGTTGTAAAGGCTGCCCTGAAATGCCTGAATTTTGTTTAAATTGTTTTAACAACTGTGATCAATAACAATTTATAAATGTTAAAGTGTTTGTTATTTTTGTATCTATTTAAAATAGAAATGGGGTATTTTCTGTTATATGTTAAAATAGCACTTGCGAAATAAAGTTACTATATAATATAATTAAATGAAAAACAATTGTTAAGTTCTCTTTTGTTTTTACATGTAAACACCCAGAAATAAGCTTTTCTAACAACACATGGTTAATTATTTATTTAATGTGGTTTTTGCCGCCCGGATTCGATATATGCTATATGTAGCTTACTACTTTATTTCTCCTAATATTAAATTAAAAATAGTATTAGTTTTCGCAACCATAGACTGGATGTTTCTAAAGGTAAAACTATTAGTTTAGTCATACGTAATCGCCGACAGGGAAACAATTTGTCAGTTAACTTTGCTAGTTTATTATTACAAAACATGTGTATTTGATTAATTTTTCAACGATATGTCCAACAATTATTTTGATCGAACTGACTCAAACCATGAATTGTTACTTTTTCTTAAACAACTTATGTTACTTCTTCACTGGTTAATATTTCAACCAGCTATTTTTGGTTAATAAGTTAAGTTAAAAACGTAATACGTAACATATCAATGCATTTTTTGGTAAAAGAATTATTTTTTCAAATTTGTGCGTATTGATATAGTTATGGAACTTAATCTTAAACATATTTATTACTTATAATATAACGTTGCTTGATACATTTAATTTTAGTAAAAGGCAAGTTACAAGAAATTGGTGAACGTTGACTTTAGAACGTTGGTTGCTAGATCTTGTGGCTACTAAACCATCAAGATTCGTGGAAATGTTATCCATCTGGTGGCGATTCAAGTTGCAATTAGTTTTGGGTAAGTAGACACTTATTTAATGTGACATTTTAATCTTTTAAAACCGCAAAAATACGCTTAAAACATATACGCTACAGATAAAGAAAATTGTAGTATCATAAAAAGGGGCACTTCATGAAATTGCCTGCATGGTACCATACGAAAGATAAATTAAAAACGAGAAGCGTTCGCGGATGGGCGAACGAATTATCACGTTAGGTAATCCATAAAATCCACCATTAATGAAATTATCCGAAAACTTTTCAAGAAATTTGCTTGGTAGAATCTAGAGGGCGTCTGAAAAATCCCAATTAATACTCAATTTAATATTAATATTAATAGTTACAATTTTATTAATTTTTCTTTAGTGGTGCCATCACCACAATTTGCAAATGCAAATAACTGGACCACAAATGAAAACTTCCAATTCTTTCATTCCGAATCAATTGAGTGGGTGCCCCAAAAATATTTTTTCTTTCCAACTTTATTTCTGCAAAGTCGCTAAAATCACACGTCACGTATATTTGGGCTTATAATGCCTGTGGGGACTTAATCCTGCCTACCCACGCGAGTCACCCTAGATGCGCGCCCACGCTCCATTCATGCTGCCCGGGCACCCGCATTGCCCTGTGCTTTGCGTCATACACCCACGCAATGTCAGAAGGGCAGATGGTGAACGTAGGTGAACTTTGCCTTCGGTTGTTTGGATATGGGAATAAGTACCTGCCTAGATATTATACGTGATACGCGTAATTTCCCCGCTCCGAGTTTTCACTCTACCAAATAACGAGCGTTCGTATTTGCTTAAGCGATGCACAAATGAAGGAAACACCAACCTCGCGCAAATATATCTACGCTGAAAAAGAATTTCATGAATTCATAAATGCATCACACTGCGAAAGATCAATTATTAATATTGTTTATATCTATGGGAATATATATTTAATATTCCCATAATTATATTCATTTCAGTAAAATTGTAAGAAACAAATCTAATGGGGTTAGGTCAGGGGACTTAGCTGACCACCTTATTGGAAACTTACCTGTTTTTGAAAAGATTGTTGTTGGTGTTCAAAAGAAAGTCCAAATAAGATTATTGCCAATGAAAAGAGGTCCAACAATATAGTAAAATATTTTAATATGTCGAGAAACTAGCATTAATACTTACAGAGCATGTTAGAGTATCGAAACACATCTCTGAGTGGATTAGATGTACCATCAGCTAAACTTATTCAAAATCGACTACTTATATACTTCTACCATTTTACCAACTTCAAATAATATTTTGAAGTAAAACCCAATTATGTAGTAAGAATGAAATAAATCCCGGTAAAAGGATGGCTAACAAAAAATATTCTAGCCAAAATGCTCAAATTTGTGTTAGTTTTAAAGGAGCCGCCTTTAAATTGGAATGATTGGAAATTCTTCTTTCATGAAAAACTTGAGGTGTAGGAATGACGACTTCACCAACATCACCCTATTTTTATTACATTAATTTTGTTTATTAAATTTTAAATTCTCAAACAGTAGCAACTAGTAGGGGCAGCAAAAATTATAAACAACTTAGTATTATAAACAACTATTTGTTAAAAACAACTCTAAAATTCCTGCAGTGTATGGTTAAATTTAGATAAGGGAATCCCGTACGACAATTCAAAACACAAACGGCCTTCGCCAACACAAAACTAAATATAGTTTCGTCGAGTTAGTTCATCGTTAGTACAATGAATGAAAACTTCTGTAGACTTACCATGGATGTCTGCCGGTATTTGAAATCACGAACGCACACGAGGAAGTCGGCATTTATTGGGAGATGAACGGGAAGACGAATAAAATAACGTCAGATTTACTACAGTGAAAATTCGAACGGACTGCAAAGACCGCGTCTCCTTTAATTTTAGAACTGCTTCATGTAAAGTGAAACATTTACGGGTCGCATGTCACACTAGAATAGTAAACACGTGCACTTCTGGGTACAACTCCGATAACATGCTTGAAGTTAAAATATTTTTGTTACACTAAAAATAAATTGCCTGGCCAATGAGTATTGTCTGAGTATGTATTTTATTTTCTATTACATATGCAGTGCATAATAGCAGAGTAATATCTCTCTAATTTTGTTTGTAGTAAATGATTGATCCTGTATTATTATGACATCTTTATCATATATGATTAGAAAGCATAATTAACACTTTATTATCGTGCTGAAAATGGTGTGTTATGTAGACATTTTACAAATTTTGCTACGCGTGTGTTTAGCTTGTACGTCTCATTATCTGGTATTGATGAACTATTATTAATTCTTAGAACACAATCTCGCCACACAATATCTTCTATAGACATGCGTGTATTTCCCGGTTTAATACATTCCTATTGAATTTTTCGTTATTCAAGCATACTTATTAGCGTAACATCTAGAGCCGGCCTTAAGAACAAATACCTCAACGGCAGAGTTGTCTACGGCTTTTATTTAAAAAAAAACATTCAGAAATGGAGAAATGGATTATTACATTTTATTTAAAATACCAAATTATTGTCTACTAGCCAACAAGCAATAAAGATTTTTTTAATGCCATTGTTTATAGTCCTAGGGCTACAACCAGATTTTATCATAAAATCTAATTATTTCCCAACATAGAGATGGTAGATAAAAAAGTTATTCGCGATTTTCGATGATCTAAGAGCTGTTCACATCATTATGATGTTCTTGTAAATTGCTTTATCAGCAATATTTTACGTCTGTTTACAGCTTATACTAATTTACTACAACAAGTTGGTAATCACACTGCTCCTACTGATAGCCTGTTATAAATGAGCAACAATTTATTACCACATTCTTATCGGGTTTGATTGGAAGTCGTTATGAAAGTGTTATTAGGTTGAGTCATACATGCATATGTGTGACATTTAGTACAAGATAAGGTTGATTTCTCATAGACCAACATACTCTAAAACCGAAATTACATTCCCCACATTCTTTTAAACCATACTTATAGTAGATAGTATACGTTATAGTTAGAAATTTTTGCGCGAAGCTCACTGGATACCGATACTCAACCTACCCAAATTTTAAATGGGGTGCATCAGTACTCTGTACACAGGATGGTACACTTTTAAATAGGGAAAGCTCAGAAGTCGAAGCTAAAAAATAAATACAGTTTGCTCTAAAACATTTTTTTGGCTAGCACCCTGCTTAAAAGTGCTTAGTTCTGAAGATACAGGATGTTGAATATGGCAAATTAATTGTGTTTTTAGGGCAATTCAAAATTAAGAAGTCCTAAAAGGAACTGCAATTGATAGAACCCAGCAAATAGACTACCATCGGCCGACTAAACCACCGATTAAAAATTAATACCATTAAAAATTAATACCGAGCCGGCGTTGGCCCGATCATATAAACAATAAGTGTGTCCGCCATTTCTATTGTCTTTTAAGAAATTCCCTGTTACCTGCCGTTACAAATTTGTGCGTTTAGAAGAATGGGTAAGGAATTTTGTTTCATGGTCAGCTACAAGAGTGAGTATAAATCTGTATCAATGTATTACAACCTTAAAATAGTTTCGCTTTTTAATATATTTTACAGATCGTTAACCTCGTGTCTAGAATGAAAGTTTAGAATAATGAACTTTTAGTTGATTTTGTGAACACATTGTCGACTGAAAAGTACTCTCTATCAACCATGCAAAAATATAATGTATGTATTTTTATTGATGCTGAGGGATGAGACAATACATATATAAGAAAGATACTTCTTGGAATGATGCATGTGTCTTAATAATCATATAAAATGCACGTATAAAAATGTCCAGTTGAACCACGACAGATAAAATTTGCTGTTCCTGGATCATCTACAGAGGGTACTGCTGTTCTTCTCACCAATATAGTTAAGCTACTACATGTGAGTATTATTACTATGATCGTTAGCCTTTACAAACAGTAATTGACAGTTGTTTTTAGGTCAATAATCATAACATTTACGGATCGTATTATAAGCATGGGAATAAATGTAAAATTGTATTGAATACATGATTGCAAACATTAGTTGCATTTAGGGCTAAGAAAAGATGACTATTTGTAAATGCAAATTGTCATTGCTGTGACGTGTGCACATAACAATTTAAATTCATTGGTCGGAGGGACAATACTACCCTCACTGGTTAATCTGGGTAGCAAAAATTCATTCTGTGTCCCCATTCTTTTATATAATTTGTGCCACCAGTTCACGCGGCCAGTTAGGATTTATAAGGTAAGCATACCTGCAGCATCATAATTATGCAATATTTTTTCAGGATTTTGCATATAATTATTGAATATCTAAATGAAGTACAATATAGATGTTATATAAGTAGATATTGTTAGTAGCAAACAGCTGAGAAAGACGAAAAGTATGTAGAACATTTATGATTACTTTATTACTTATTACTTACGAACTTATTACTTATGAACTTTTTAAATTCATTTCTAATTAAAAAAAAATTCTAAAAATTATTAATTTCTGTTTTGCAGTAACCATTCAAAGACGGGGAGAGTTAGAGAAGTTATTCAATTCATTAATCACGACTTAATAACTGAAGTACATATAGTTAAGGGGCGTGCGGATTGGAGGTTTATTGTATAATGTCCCATTACTTTCTTATTTTGGTATTGGGTCATGATGCTTTGATGATTCTTGAATAGAAAATCACTTCCCAAAGTTTGTCCGTGCATTTTGCGACCACCATATATTTTTTGTGTTGTTTTTCTATAACTACTATAATTGTGTATTAATGAATTGGATTCGGTAAGTTTTTAATTTTTTTTTATATTTTTAGGATTTAAAAAATATTTTTTAGGAATTTCTATAAATTCGTTTAAAAGGTTTTCATTATCTGTCTGTATATAATTTTTGTAACAATATCTCTTAAGAAAATAAATGTTGTCAAAATATTTATTGCATTTTTAACTTCAACAAAGAGATGGAAAGTTCGAGATAATAATCGATTTGAAAAATTGGAGTGTATTCTGCAATAATCTGTCATTTTGAAGTACGATTGGTTATTCTGGGTAAGTATGTTATATGATAATTAGATAGTATAACTATAGACAGATTGATTCTAATATTTTTTACTAAATTAATTAAATAATAAATTAAATTATAATAGCAGACTGGAGTACTAAATGAATACTGTATATATGAATAATAAACCATTTATTCAAAAATACAGCGTGTTCATTTATTACCCCAGTCTGCGATTATAGCTTTGTCGCTACTCGGATAAAAATGAATTAGGGGAGTGTTAACGAGGTTAAAGAAGGCACATTTTAAAATTAGTGATACATGCAGTGTATCTCAAAGAGGAGTTGTGCATGGGGGTGTATTTTTATTTTTTTTTGAAATGGAGTACTAAATGAACACAGTATACATTTTAATAATAATGCATTTATTCAAATATAGAGTGTGTTTGTTTAGTAGTCAAGTCTGCGATTATAGCTTTGTTGCTACTTGAAAAAATGAATTAGATTTTTTTTTGTAAATCTGCGATTTAAACAGATTTACAAAAAAATATGTTTGTATAGAGCCATAAAACTAAACTTAAATAATCAACCATTACGGTAGTATTTGCAACATAAAGTAAACTTTATTCCCGAAAATCTTAAATGTGCTAGGGATATAGATCATTTGTTCGATGAAATTACACGTTTAAGTGAACTTTTGTATATTTTAAAGGGAAACAATAACTTTCAATCACTAGAACATGTAACGAAATGGATTCGTACTTTAATAAGAATCTAGAAAACAACAGGAAGTTGTTAGAATTTATTTTAAGTAAGCCTTCATCGACAGGACATTCTCAAGGTTTATTTTCAATTGAAGGGAACAAATGATCGAGTGTGGGAAACAGGTCCAGTTTGGAATTAATAAAAAACGAACTTTTAGTAACTCTAAACTATGACATTAGCTGTGAATAAGTTTTTTGGTATAATTTCTATTCACTGCTTTTTATTCTGTATTTTTTTAGTATTTACAAAAGAAATATTATTCCAGAGTGATAAATATTATTCCAGGTTTAATAATTTCTAAAGTCTAAAGTTTACAGTTTTTTTTTATTACAAATATGTTTAAAGCTTCGTTTTCTTTACTATTCACAAATGAAGATAAAACAAAGTATAGAAAGGGGCTGCGAAGAGCAAAGGTACTTAGAAATAACAACGAAAAAGGGCAAACAGCGCACATTTGAAGAGGTAGAGTTTCTTTTTTAATATTTAGGATCCGAATTCTACAGGAAACCAGGTACGAGAAATACATTCACAGTCGTATAATGGCGGGAAATCGGAGCCTGTGTGCATCGTAGGGAATAATTATGAATAATAAGAACATCTCAAGAGGGCTAAAGTTGAGAATCTATAAGAAGCTTTTGCAACCGATAGCGAGCTTTGCATGCGAGACATGGAGTATGGGGAAAAAGAACATGAAATGTTATGAATATGGGAAAGAAAGGCACTCAGAAAAATTTACTACAGAAAAATGGTAAATGGCACATGGGAAAGGAGAAGGAACAAAGAGCTGCAGGAATTATACAAAGAACCAGACTTAGTGGATATAAGCGCCAACGACTGCGATGGATGGGGCACATAGTAAGAATGGGAAAGGAGAGCGGAAAGCGGTTTTTGAAAGCTCAATAGGAGGAAGGAAGAGACGTGGGAGGCAGAGATCGAGATGGATGGACAAGGTAGAGGCCGATATCAAGAAATGTAAGGTGAGTGGAAGAAGAAAGCTAGAAATAGGCCTATTGGGCTGATATTATATTTATAACTTAAAAACAAACAGTAGGTTTGCAAAATTTTCTGTCAACATTCCCAACACTTACAAATATATTAATTAAAAAAGCTTTTAGGCTCTAGATGTCAAAAACTTTAATATAAGTATAGGGATAATACATATATCATAATATATGTTTATATATATAGTAGCTGGTTGTATAACAATTTCATCAATTTTAAAATAACTTCATTTTATGTAATGAACTGATAAAAATTGGGTTAGAATTACCAAAGTGATTAAGGACAGAGGGAAATTGACATCTTTGGATTACAGCAAATTAAACCGATTTGAAATTAATAAAACCAGTACTGTTGGGGTAGATAAGGAAATTATAAAACGACGGGATGAAACATCAATTAAAATATTAGATATTATTAATTAATATTATTAAATAAAGATATATTACTCCTTTCAAATTTTTGTTTTTCATATATTTTTAATTATCTCATATACAGGTGTTGCCGAATTCGACCGACAAATTAAGAGGGGTGATAGTAGGCATCAAGACGCTTATTTTCATGTATCTGTTTATTAAACAGTTTTTAATTCATTTTTTAAAGAAACTTACCTAAAATGTTTAAAAATAATAGCAAATTATGGCCCCTGCAACAAAATATACTGTTGCATTTAACTAAAAATATATTTCTAATCTTTAAGGAAAGGGAACTTTTTTTTGAACCAAACTAACAGTGAGTGATTTTTTGTTGCTGCATCAGAGAGTGTTTGCCTAACATACCGGGTAATTCAAAATGAATATAGCGATTACAAACGGCTACAACTCTCTAATCGATAGAAATTTATGGGTAAGAATTACACAGAATGTAAAAGGAAGTTCAAAATTTTGTCTACACACTTTATAAATGTTCTATGTGACTCCCCTTGGTCACACAGACAACATCTAAGCGGTAGTTCATTTCACGCTATACATTCTGAAGCATATGTTGTCACCAACGCAAGCACATTAGAAATGCGCATTTTGAGTTCTGGAATTGTTTTCTGCAAAGGAAGGTGTTGTTAAGTCCGGAGATCTAGGTGGCCAAGAACAAAACACATCGTCGGCATCTCTAGTTCGACCGATCCAACGCTGTGGAAGATGTTGGTTTAAAAATGAGCAAGCCTCCATACCTTTGGTGGTACTTGTCTGTACCGCTGCCGAAATCTTTTCTGCACTTTGGTGACAGAACGACAAATGTTAAATTCTAACACACATAATGCCTTCTGTATAGGATCCGCCATTTTCACTTATGATACGGCCACAATTAACTGGATTTCTCCATTGCGTAGTTTGATCTCGCGCATGCGCAGACTTCCGATTAATTGCGCTGGCGCCACAACTAACGAAATTTTGAGCTTCCTTCTACATTCTGTGTAAATTTTATCCATAAATTTTTATCGATTAGAGAGTTATAGCCGTTTGTAATCGCTATATTCATTTTGAATTACCCGGTATTATAAGTATTCATTCCCATTAATGTCTTTTATGACAGATGTCAAAAATTGGGTTTATTTGGCCTTCTATATGCCTAACGAGTAATAAATTTGAAATTACTCAGGAAGCCATTTAAAAAAAATATAGAAAAACTTCCTATTGTCTTATGATTAATAAACAAATATTAATTTAAATAATAATATAATAAATAATAATAATTTAAAACCAAGTTCTTTACTTTGATATTTAATAAAATATTCAATAAGCAATGATTGCAAATAGCTGAAGTTTCGAATTCAAATTCAACTTTAATATGCAGCTGCAGAAAGTATACAACACACGAAAAAGAATTCAGGGACCTCTAAAACCCACCATACGTAAGCGAATAGTAAAAGCCAATTAAGAAGTAAAAGTCATAGCTCTTTAGTCCAAACAATTTTTTTCCACAGCTCTATTTTCTTTCCATAAGTATTTCGTATTATCATTCTGCATGGTAAAACTAGACTTTAAGGTATTATGTTTTATGCTCTCTTAATCGTAGATGTTTAAGTAATTAATGTTTAAGGTAGACAAGTGGAATGAATAGCGCAGAGTTATAAGTAATAAAATATATTAATCTTCGAACACATTTTTTTAATACACAAACGCTTTCCCATTTAATCTAAATATAATTCAATATTTTTCTAATTCTCTTCTTAAAAAAAATATGTACAAAATTTTGAGAATCGCTGCCTACCTGCAGTTGTAAACCTGCGAACACAAATACTATAGATGCCGCACTATTAACGAAATCCCGAAAAGAAATGACTAATTACACAATATCCATACACATAAAATATACTTCGCTCTGCATGGCTCCAGGATATCCTTTAAAAATTATTTGAAACATAAAATGAACGTTTTATGAACCGACAGAACGCGTTTATTTCGTTGGCGCATCGTCAATTCGGAGAAAAAATGAGCCGGAAGTTTGAAGAGGTGTTAAACAAAAATTCAGGCTATAAAATTGTACTATCTGTAAAAAACAAGCTTCTTGGGATCCTTAATGAAGAAAAGGAAGAAGAAAATGGAGATTTTGAAGCCCCACAGACATTTCAAAATTTAAATATGCTCCAATTACTGCATGTGATGTGGAAAGAAGCTTCGCTCAATATAAAGCTTTGTTTCGAGATAATCGAAGAAGTTTTACTTTCGATCATTTAAAAAAAAACATTTACATGCAGTGTAAACAAAATGAATTTAATATAAATTTAATTAATTGTAAATTGTATCATTTGTAGCCTTTTGTGTATTAAAAAACTTTAGTAAATATATTGCGTTTTTAATAAATATTCCACTTTTTTTTGTTAAATATTATTTCTACATTTAAATATTTGCCATTTTTAAATAAATAAGGATCCGGGCCCTACCGATGAGTAAAATTCTGTGTCAAATTTAATGTGGTATATAATTATACAGTGCGCATAATAATAAAATGGTCACCAAGGTTTCCAGATCTCACTCCTTTAACTCCCCCTCACTCTGTACTTCTATTACAAAATCACATATGATTACATAAGATTGATGAAGAAGGAATTGAAAATATTATTTCAGAATTTCAGCGTAAAGTTAGTTTTATTATTATTGCCAAGTACCAAATCGTGAATATTCTGAACGCCAAATTTAAATCAAGAATTTATTTGTTTTGTATGCTATAGAGTAAATGTATTATCAAAGTTTAAAATTCTTTTTCCGAAAATTTTCAAGCGTAAGATATAATTTTTTTTCATGTTAGTAATACAAAAATCTATAAAATTTAAATAAAAAAATTGGGGTTATCATTTGAAAAAATCGTTGATGATATAATCAAAACAGAAATGAAGATAAATATTTTTCTTTAGGATTATAAGTCAATGAATACCACAAAATTGTATTAGAAAAATATTGCTGACTACTTATCATCTTGGTTTTAATCTGCTTATCCAAAAATGCCATGTTCTTCTTTCTATCTTTCTACGTTCTCTGCAATATGGATCCCTACAATTTTTCTATTGATATATGGGTTTGTACTCTGTATTATACGAACATAGTTAAATTCACAACTTTGATAAGTTCTGTAGTGGTATGCAACACACGAATCACATTAGCGATATTCATGATAATTATCTGTTTGAGAGTTAAAGGATGCTGTAAGGTTAGTACCTGGAAGACCGAGCTCGCTCAGGGGGTAAAAACACATTGTTGGAGACTGGGAAATATCTTTTGGTCATTAATTTAATTTTATTAAACTCCTTATTTCTATCATATAAAAATATTCTGTCCAAACAGGCATAAAATAGTTTAGAAAACATAACATCTCAAATATTACATATGAAAATATATGCTTCAACAATATACAGCACCCACATATATTGCAGGATTCACAACTATTCCACTCATAATTCGTTCTTATTGATAATAACACTATGTACAGATCCTTTCTAAATATTTATAAAGCCCAGGAATCAGGAAGCAACTTCTAACATCACCTCTTTCTGTTTTGATTTTTTCTTCTTCTTTATTCCAATTCTATTCATCAACTTTGTCATATTAGGTACCATTTTCTCCACAACACTAAGTTTCTTTTTTATTTTTGTAGTATTCTCCATAGGCTCAGAAGAAATGTCTGATATGCCACTACTTGAAGGTTCAAGCATTAATGGGTGTGAACTAGTTTGTATATCACCATTTGATGAGATTTTCGAACTTGCATTTTCCAGACTATAAACAAGAAAATATAATGTAACACAAAAAAAAACATTTAAACTTTAAATGTATCTACCCTAAAGGTTTTTGAAGGGAGTTTTGCAATTTTTGAAAGAAATTACACGGCCAAGCAGATTTATAGGCCAGTTTATGCAGAAGCTTCAGTTCAGGAGGAATGTCACAGCTTTTGTATATAATAGGTATTATTTTACGTACTCTGTGCTCTAAAACATACTTTCTATGAGAGAACTGTAAAATAGTAAGAAATTTTTTAATCCTTACCTACCGCTAATGACTGGGCAAAACGGAGAAAGTAGTTATTCACACTACTTTCTAGGAATGCAGGTGATAAAATTGTTATTAGTTTACCGCATCTACTTGCAATTATGCGCATTGTCGCAGATTGTTCCATTATACCGATAATCAAATCACGTTCTGGTACAAAAATATCCATTTTATATTCGTTTTCGAGGTGACTCACTATGTCGTAAGCAAAATCAACATCTTCTGGTGCATACAGCATTGAGGCGTGGTATTGAATCGGTTGCACACCACGACGGTAGCATTCGTAGTCCTTGTTTGTTATAAAAAGCGAAGTGTCCACATTGTTCAGAGATCCTCTTTCATGCGTGGCAATGTCGCTAACTAGAAGCGAAATAAAGGTAATTGAATTTGTTTAGTTGGGTGCTCAAATTACTTACTTATTATGTCAAAGATGTCTGCTATAATATCGAACCTGTCCATTTTTTGAAGGCAACATAACAATTTTGCGACTGTGCTGTCTTCACAGCTGACCCATTTTTGCAAAATGTTGTTTGTCGGATCTTTGCTTAGTCGAAATAAGGAGAGTTCTTCACTGCTGTATCCTAATAGATCAGCTAAACCTGCCCAATCCCTAAAATTAAATGTACATCAACATTTTGAATAATATGCAGCAAAGGAAGGAAGACATGTGAAGGAAGGTACTATGGATAGAAAAAAATATTGCCACATGTGAGTTATATTTGTAATTAAGAGAATTTTATAATAGGTAAGCAATATTTCGATGCCATAAATAATTAAGTTCACAAAACAGCCAAGGGAGTCCACATGGAAAAATTATGATCAATCTACAAGATGAGAATTTTAAAACTCCATAGGAGCTGCATGCCTGGCATCAAGAGTGATACCAAAAATTTATCGGAAAGGGGGAATTATTGATTAAGATTTTGGCTAAAAGAGCGAAAATAAGAAAGCGTGCTATCAGCATTTTTAACACTCTTTGTTTGAATCAATTTTTTGGAAGGTTCCATTTGTAAATCCTCTCGAACGGGCTTTGGGTAATAGTTTAATGGAATTGTAAAGAATTTCTTATTACATATCAAATTTTATTGTAATTTGTTAAATATATTCTTGCTGAGTTCTTGACTGATTGGTATGGTGGGGGTACGGTCTGTCTGCTTGCACTGAGGCTTCTGCAGGCCCATTGTGCTGCCGCCATAGTTGTGAATGTGACCCACACTCGCAGTGCATCCTCGCAGCAGCCGAAACCATCGTGACTAGCAGTTAGAAACCTTGTTGAGTGTTGCCCTATTGCTGAGAGGTTCAGTTTCTTCTTGTGGCCTTTTATGCCCTTTAGATACCATGCTCACCTACAGAAGACCTATCCTTCGACAAAGTACAGGATTCTTCCTGTTGAGTTATTTTTCGCTGTTCTAGGTTCAGTTTCTCCGCCCCTAGAATGTTGTTTGCTGTGAGTAAAAGCTTCGCAGTAGCAAAGACATGGCTGGAGGTCTCTTCTTCTTCTCCACATCCCCAAAGGTTTTACCCTCTTTAGAAAATAATTCTGTAATTGTTATGGACAATGCTTTTTACCACAGTCGGCAAACTGAAAAGTCCCCAACGGTGGCTACGAGAAACGCCAATTCAAGAGTGGTTAAGAAACAAACAAGTACAATTTGATGAGGATATGGTCAAAGCGGAATTATTAAACTTTGTAAAAATAAATAAAGCATCCAACAAAAAAGTTATTGATGAAATGGCCAAACAAGTAAATCAACACGTTGAACGACTGCCACCTTACCATTGTGAACTGAATGCTATCGAATTAATATGCGGTCAAACAAAAGGTGAGCTTTTTACTGATGTATCTTAAGGCATTCAATACATATATTTAAACTTGTTAAAACTAACCATTAATTTATATCTAATTTTAAAAGGTGAGGTGGCAAGAAAGAACACAACGTTCAAAATGAAAGATGTTGAGCAACTTTTTCATGAAGCTCTAAGCAATGTGACACAGCATAGTTGGCAAAATTGTATTCGGCATGTTTAAAAAAATCCAAGAAGAAATGTGGCAACTTGATGTAATTATGTATTAAGTCGAGCCTCTCATACTACATCTAGGGGCATCAGAGTCTGAATCCAGCGACTCTTCTAATAGTGGGGAATAAATTATAATATAATAATGAATCCTGTAAAAGTTGATCAATGTAATATTATACCTTAATTTATATAATTTGTGTTTTCATGTAATTTGTGTGTATATACAGGGTGTTGCCGAATTCGACCAACAAATTCAGAGGGGTGATAGTAGGCATCAAGAGGATTAAAATTACCATAGAACATAGGGTCGCAAACCACGTTCAGTCGGTGAAAATCGCAACAATAGATGTCGAGAGAACAGTGCGCCTGACGCTTGGCCTCCACGCTCCCCGGACCTCAAAAGACCTCAGAAGATTTCAGATGGACCTCAGAAGAAGAAATCCCTTGGATTTCTTCTTCTGGGGCCACCTAAAATCGATTGTTTGTCAGACGCCAGCACACCGGGTATGTTTGAACGCGTTCGGAAATCCACTGTCCGTCGGTGTCGGCTGTGCAATGACCTTCGCGACCACAACTTCGAACAATTGCTATGAAAACGTCTCGTGAAATAAATGTTTTTCTGCTTATTATTGGCCCTTTTGTCACACCCTTCACAACTATTGTGGCGATTTTCTCCCACTAAACGTGGTTTGCGATCCCATGTTCTATGTCAATTTTTCATCCTCTTGATACCTACTATCACCCCTCTGAATTTGTCGGTCGAATTCGGCAACACCCTGTATAGATAATAATAGATATTCGGTACTTAACTTACGAAATTCCCCTTAAGCCATAAATTAATAAACCAGGAAAATCCCAAGTGCAATAAGCCGTAAATACCCGGTAATACCCTGAATGTGCAATTCGCAACATAACAGGTAGGCAAGAAAGTGTTTGCTGCCATAAAACTCGGAATTTCTGTATTAAATGGTGAAAATGAGCACAGAATATGGCCAAATAAGCTAAAATATACACAGTGAAATTTTACACTGTGTAAACTCGCCTCTTCACCCGGGCACCACGTGAACAGCGCGTGATCATTTCATCTGTTCACTGGACAGACTATAGTATGTTACAATGGGTACCATCATTGTGGTGCATATACAATGTATCATTTTGGGGGTAAGGCTCAATTTTTTACCAAACATTTCTCTGCAGATCAACACCTTTGTAGCCCTATTGACTGTCTTCTCTATGTGTGGTTTGAAAGTTAGTTTCGCATCTAGGATAACTCCCAGATACTTCTTCTCCCATTTCTTTTAACGGTGTATTATATAGATACACTACTTCTCACCTGCCATGTTTTGTTCTTCTTTTTTATCGGATTCACAAACAGTTCCACTCTACTGCACCATCTTTCTAGAAGTATCAGAATCTCTCGCATCATCCGTGATATGGTACCTCCAATCGTGTCCCTGGTCATAATGGCTATGTCATCAGAATAGCTTATGGCTATGCACCCTGCAGCTTCCAGGCCCTAAAAAGATTGTCTGTCACGAGGCACCACATCAGGTATGAGAGAACTCTCGCTGTGGGCAAATAGTGTGGCACTTATCCCCACGGTTTCTGAATTGGCTGTAGCGCATATTTCTTCCTAGGATTCTTCTAGGAATTACCCCGCATTGTCAAATGCTCCATCAATATCTATGAACACACTGAGTTCTATTTCTTTTGTCCTCAGTGTGTCTTATACCTTGGTAACTTCTCGGACTGCAACTTCACAGGATTTACAAGTTTGGTGAGCATACTCAGCGATCTTTCACTGAGTATTTCGCTCCATTAGTGTTAGGAGGGTAGTATCGTATTGTGACCCCACAACCTTCTGGCATACCAAGCGAGTCTAATATAATTATATTTTATATAAAACTTAACAAAAAATCTTTATAGGGATAATTTCAATAGTAATCAAATTATTGTCATTTGTCTAAAATAACGTTTTTGTTCTAATTTTCGCTAGTACCTTGAAACTATCTTATATCCTTTCTACGACGTTGGCAACAATATGTCGACATCGTAAATTCCTTTGTAACTCCGTTGGCAACTCTAGATCGCCATAATGTACATATCTATTATTGACCCGATTATGCCAACTGAAATCTTCAATGGGGCTTTTATCAAAATCAATGGAATCCATAGGGGGTATCTTGAAGAATAAGACCATCGACTAGCCTTCTTCAACAATTTGTATTAAACACCTCAAAAACCGTTTAGAAAATCTTGATGATTAGCTTAGATTCGGTGAATCTGCATTGGTGCGAAAGTAAAATAGTGGAATCCATCGTAAATTTCCTCTAGAGTAAGAGATGCAACTCGCCGTCCTTATGGTCACACACTTTCATGATTATGCCAACTTCAATGAGAAAGTACTGATGCATTTACAATATCGAAAAATTTGATCAACTCGTAGGAGACTTTTGTCAGAATAGAACAAGAGTTTCTACATTAATTTCTGAAATCAGATTAAACGGAAAACATCGCATAATCAGGAAAGGTGCAAAGAGGAACTGTGTTGTGTGCTCTAACAGGAAGAAAAAATGAACAAGTGACATTACCGTGACAGTTGCCTAAGTAAACCCAGAGAATGCACATGGGAGATTGTTTCCAACGATATCACACCATGATATGGTATGATATATGCTGATAAACAATGTACTAAAGGTCTGTATCATTTTGTCTCCTTTATGGCTAAGCTTGATTTCAGTTAATAAAGTTTCCAAGAAAGTCAAAGGATAATCAATTTATTTTATTTCTAGTAATTCAATGTTGCTATTTCTCACATTATTCTCAGAAACTTGAAATAAAAATTCCTGATACTTGTCCAAATAAAAACTAGAATTGCTATCCATTTCCAGGAAAAGCAACTGTTGTAAACATATTCTAAATATAGAAATTGTTTACATAAAACAGAACTGAATAACAGTTCTCATTCTGATATTATTTAATAAACATTTAAAAATATAAATAAGAACCTTTTTATTATAAACTTGAAATTTGAACATATAGATAGCAGCAAGATTATTGAGAAGTAAAAGTTATCTTTAAACGCTGACTTTTAAGTATGATCAGATATATTACTAGCCGTAGATGAAGGTTTTGATCCTTATGCACTAGATCATAAATGTTCAAGCCTTAGTGTCGGACACTGACAGACAAGATGTTAAATTACAGTATTAGATTCATGTTTTCTTTGTGGATGAATAATTTTTTTTTAGGAAATTGACCTTCGGGATTCTACAAATTTATATTGACATCATTGAGTCATATGTATTATGATAATTTGTTGATATGCTTTTAAAAGCAATTATTCGAAATTCCACCTTATACAAATTACGTGACTGCATCATATAATAATTTGGCAACACTTATTTTCAATAATTTATTTCAATATTCCCCCATAGTGGATAAAATAAATATTTAACTGAATGTGCTTAAACAAACTCTTACCTCTGTAAATTTTCTTTTGTAGGAATACATTTAGGTGGATTCAGTAATGTGGATATTATAGTTCTTGCAGTAGCACTCAGTATATTAATTGATACGTTGAACTTTTCATTTGTTGAAGTTTCAGTCATTTTAAATTTTAACAACAATTATTTTGCGTTCTGTTGATATGTGCAAACTGCAAAACATTTAAAAGATAACTGCTAATCGCTGATTTATAACATAACCTGGAATTCCGTTTTGACGTTTGTAAATTTTTGCCCATGGGCGACATCTCTTGCATGTACGAAGAAGTACGATTGCAGTGCTTGATTTGGTGTGATTACCACACCAAATTTTTAAAGAAAATCGAAATGCTAATTAAATTCTAAATCACTTATTCTAATATAAGGGCAATAAATAATGCACTTTAACTGCCATTTTCAATAAAGTTATTAAAACAAACATTAATTTCATGTATCTCAGCGGCATCTATTAAGAACAAGGTCAACTAACTATTGATATCATGTCATGTATCATGTGTACTTTAACCTAACTTTCTCGATCATACTGTTTCACGTGTATAACCATAAACAACCAATTATATGTAAATAATGGGAAGAAAAGCCAAATTTGACGAATCTGTGATTGTTAAAAAGGGCCCTGGTCGGAAAGCCAAGAAGCAAAAGCCGCCAACATTCAGTAAACAACTCTGTAAGTAAATTTTCCACATTTGAACGGTAAGCGTTCAGTATTAACTCATAATTCGTTGAGAAACAGTGAATTTATGCTGAAATAGTGAATGTTTTTATGCCAGATACAGTTAATCTTAAAAATCCTCGTCGACCTCATGTAAAAATATAAATATATTTTGTTAAATGGCACAGAATAAAGAAATAAATGTAGAAATGACCGTATTGTTATAAACCTCAACTTCAAAACGGTATAAGCTACTGTTAACATTGAATACAACAAAAATATATTATACCTACAAAAGAATCGGTGGTTTACCGAGCATATGTTCACTCAAATATACAATATTTTTCTCAGTTGATGCGTAGCTAGAGATATTGCTAGATTATTTTCAATTTTTTGCATTTTATTAAAACTCAAATGTGTTTATTGAAAATGGCAATTCTCAACGAAAAATTGAAAAAATTACTTTAATTCAATAGTGCAAGAGATTATAATAAAATATAGAAATGATAAAACAGTGACAAATAATTCCTGACCTGGTCGTCCAAAATTATTAACATCAAGGGAAGAAGCCTAGGTAATTAGATCTGTAAAGATAAATACTCAAATAAATGCACGAAAAAATTGTGCCGAACTACAGGAAAGCACGAAAACGAATATAAGCCTGATGACAGCACGTCGTACCATCAAGCAGCACGGTTATCATGAACAGGTTACGAGAAAGAAGCCGTGGATTAGCAAGCAAAATAGAAAGAAGAGGGTGGTATTTGATAAATAACAGGTAATCATAAAGTAAGGGATATATTTCAACTTTTAATATATTTTTAACAAGTCAAATTAATAACAAAAAGTAAATGGAATCTAGTTGCTTAGGTAATGGGATTTTAGTGAAAAAAAAAGGATTGTCGTGTATTAATAAATGTGTCAAACGAATTTATCGTAATTAAGAGAATTGTTCTCAAAATAAACTCACGTAAACGTAAATTGTAACAATTTGAACATGGATCTGCAAACAAGAATTGGTTTAGTGTAATGTTATTATGAATGCAGTAAAAATTACACTGTTGGATTAGGAAGATTTCGTACGGAATTGGGTTTGAGAGCGGGGCCGTGCCAAATAAAGGCATACCGTAATTTGATTAGCAAATTTGAAAGAACAGGGTCTGTACGTGACCTTCCGAGATCAGGAAGATCAAGGATTAGTGATGTCCAAGTTGCAGAAGTTCTTCATGAAAATCAAAACGTAACCAATACTAATCAACTAGCAATCAGTAGTGTGA
>JAWQRJ010000332.1:0-22500 GCA_033557515.1 Diorygopyx duplodentatus
GTGTCATCATATTCTCCGACAATTCTGAAGCTGCTTGAAATATATTAACTACTTCTACTATGTATACGCAAGTAGGAAAACGTCTCTATTGAAAAAAAAAACTTTTAATCTCAGCTTTTCAAAAATATTCAAAAGTTTTGAAAATTTTGATCTCAGCAGATGTGTAATTTACCTTTTCAAGGTAAATATATAATAAATATATATAAATCTAAATGGTTCCACATGCTATAATTCTATAAGGAAAAAAATAAATTGATTTTAGTTTTTATTGTAGTTATCAAGATCTTCAGCACTGATCATTTATTCAAACCAAATTTCACAAGTACTTTAGCGGTTTTCTTGATATTAAAAGAAATAGTCTTCAAGGTTCTCCCTTCAAGAGGTTTTAGTTCCTTAAGGAAGCATTTTTGGAAGCATCTATAGCATCCATACACAGAAAGATTTCCAGAATCAAAAGCACCTTGTCCTAAATCTTTTTAGAATGTGGAAAGGAACATGAGAACAGGATTATTTTCTTCGCTGCCGAAACATTTGAAACATGCAAGTTGTTGTAAAAAGTGAGAAAAATGTGATAATTGTCTTAGCATATGTAAGTATTAATTCTCATCTTTCTGTGAGAGCTGTTGAGCAGGAATTAGGGGTGAGTAAGTCTTCAGTGCACAGAAATCTTCCACCATCTCTTCAAAATCCATTTAGTGCAAGAACTGCGTCCCACAGATCGGATTGCTTTTCCAAAAGCAATACCCACAAGATATTCACTCCGTAAAGATTTTATTACACAGTTAAACTAAGCACATTCCACTAGAAAATATTGCTTTAATTATTAGAGATTATAACCCCTCTGAAAAAATTTTAAACTATGTTTTGCATACAAACTCCTTAGTTCCCCCCCCCATAGCAATTATTTTTCAATAATATATTTCATAGATAGTCAAGCAAAATAGTACACTTGCACACGAAAACCTCTGTCTGCGACTAGAACTGGACAAACTGAACCTCGAACTGGACAAGCACCGAATGCTGCAGATCCAGTACGAGACGAACAGCAAACTGAAGTACATCAACCACAAGACGCGCAGCGAACCCCAGATGGACAACGGCTCGCAAACTCCCATGCACGACAGGAAGGAGTCGAAGTCCGAGCACAAGCTGCGCACGAAGGATGAACCGGAACCCCTGGTCCTCTTCCCGTTGCAGCACATCGAGGAAAAGCGCGAGAAAAAGAAGAAGAAAGGGACGCAAAAGGAGAGAGACGACACGCCCAACCTGTCGACGCAGATCACGACGATATCGGAGGAGCCGACGGACAGGAAGGAAAACGGCGAGCGGGACTTCGACGAGCTGCTACGGTTGCAGCTGATGGAGAAACCGTCTCAGACGTTTACCCAGTCGAGTGACTGCACTCACGGCACCTACGATGCTGTACGGACTCAGTCGGCACCAGAGATTGTTCAATCTTCATTATTTTTTAACGATAAGTAGGGTGTAATACACATCTATGCAAATCCAATAAAAATGTATAGGTATATACGGTACTCCATTTTTGGAAACTACACTTCCACGAAGAAAAACCTATAAAACTACATGTACTTCTTTAGCTATAGATAAATACAAATAAGTTACAAAATCCCTATTGCTTTCAGTTTTTATTTCTTCTCTTCTCACCCAATCTAGGAGAGTAAAATTTAAAATATTCGCAACTCTTGATTTGAGCTTCAAAGCGAAAATGAAGTTTTTCTTTTCTCTTGCGTTTTTTTTTTTACTTACAGTGAATCTGTGATTAAATTGGGTGCTGTGAAGTGCTTAGCCACTGTCTAGATTACCATAGGCAAACAGTCAAGTCGATGAGGTTATAACTGTAAGTAAGTTGGCTGTAATGCAACTGTTCAAATATAAGTTTTTAACATTGTATACCAACAAAGATGGGTAACACAAACATTTTTGTAAGGTTGGCAAACTGTTAAGGAGTTCAAGTAGGTAGTAGACATGTTAAAATCAGAAGAAAATAAAAGATGTTATTATGTGAAAAACTTTATTTTAATACTGACGAACATAATTTTTACTCTTGAAAGACAGGTCCGATATATTCGCAGCTTACACCCAGAGTTAAATACAAAAATAAAAGAGTCAGATCTATAAAAAGAATCGTTTAATGAGATTTGTTGGTATTTACAAAGCAACCAGAACTGCAAATAAATACAAATTGAGAAACATTACAAACGGTAAAAGTACACGTAGGGTACGTCGGTGGTATGAATCATTGGAAACGACAAATACAAAAAAAAAGAAAGAACTGCCGTTGAAACGTTTAAAAACAAAAAATTAATTGTTACATAATTATGTCCGGAAGCGAAGTCTCTTTCCTCCTTCCTACCTCGGAAAGCGGAGCAAACGCGGTATCATTTATGACAATAATAGTATGTAAAAAAGAACATGTCCTAACTTAACGTGTGGAACTAAAGTCTACATTAATATGTTAAGATGAATTTCAAAGAGCGAACCGTTTACTTTTTGCCCTTGTTGTTCTTCGTCGCCGCACCTTTACCTTTGGCATTGTTAGTCGTCTTTGCCTTTTTGCTTTTCGGGGCCTCATCCTCCTCTTCGTCCTCTTCCTAAAACAATCAACAGATAATTAGTTAGGGCGAGACGCTCTAATCGTCAAAATCGCACCTCCATCTCTTCGATTGGGGACAACGTTCTTTTTCGTTTTGAGACGTTCCCATCCTAAAAGGGTGCAATTTTGAATTTTCAGCCAAAAACAATTTTTTATATATTCAACATTTACCAACACTTTATTATTCGATTAGAACGTTGGCAGTTTTTGTTTAATGACATTCTGTCCCAAGGAAAGTATGTATAAAGTTACTTTATGTGAGCACCAAAAAAATTCTTAATTTGCTAATTATGCAGTTTGCTCCGCCGAAATGTCCAACATTTCGGCGAGATTAACCATAAGTGAAGCGAGCATGTTCCTGTAAAAGGCGTTTGTCCTTAAATTACTCCAAAAAATTGTTGTTATAATTTCAAGATTAAGTTTCCTACGATAGCTTAATTCATAGTGATGTAAGAATTTTACGACTTTTTATAATCAAAATGTCCATGAAGATGGTATTACCGAAACCGGTAAGCAAATAAACCCACATTCTTAAAACACATAACCAAATTGCAGAAGTACATCGAATGTTTTCTCAATAGATCAAAAAAGTTTAACTTGCAGATCAAGTTAACACCGATTTATGCAACCGAATCTAAAAGCAAATCTGGTGACCTGGTAGGCCAGCATCCCACTGATTATACATTTTAAGAACATCCCGTATACCGGATAAAAAAAACGGTGCTTACCACTCCCTCTTCGCCCTCTTCCTCATCAAGCATGTCCTCCTCGAGCTCGTCCATCTCGTCGAATTCCTCGATGGGTCCGCCGATCAGGTGGTGCCCGATGATGTGCACAGGTCCCGAGCCCTGGATCAGGCTGAACGTGACTGGCGGATCGGGAAACGACAGGTCTAAGAGCACTTGATTGTTGGCGCCGCCCGCCTTCAGCGTCGCGACCGGCACTTTGATCGACTCCTTCCACGTCATCGCCTCCACCTGTATTACGTTCACCTCGCCCTCTTTCGCCTCCGGCCCCAGCAGCGCCTGCTTGATTATCAGTTTGTGGCCGCCTTGGTAGTCCTCGGGCACCTTCGCCTCGGGATCCCACACCTCGCTCGCCTTTGCTCCTTCCAGAGTCAACGCTGCGGAGGGATCAAAAAGAAATTAGCGATACTTCACGAGAACGCCGTGGACAGAGGTTTTGACTCTAAATGATATTAGAACATAAAAGTTAAATTTTTTGGTACAACTTTTACAATATTTACTCTTTATAAGAGCAGCATGTTATAAGCTGTTGGTTCTAGTAACCATATAACTCCTCTGATATTATAGAAATATGCAACTCAGCTAATTTTATATAAATTTCATGGGCTAAAGTGGTTTACTTTTGCTTAAGAAGGATTTGTTCATGGGTTTGACCAATTGAATGATGGAAATAAAAACTTTTGTCCACAAATCGTTTACTGCAAATATAAGCTGCCAGGACAAAGGCTTGTAACTAAAACTAACACTTCCTCAAAAACTTATTTATATATTCTGATACTCTTATTTGTATATTCTAAATACATTAATATATTTTTATATAAAATAAGTTTTTCAACAATTGCTTGTAGGAAAATTGAGCAATTTGATTTACTTTCAAGTTCTTCATAGTTGGTTTTAACCACAATTTTTTTAGTTTTAAAACAAAAAAAAATATAATTTCTTCGACACTCATGTATGTTGCTTCAGAAGATGAAAAGGCATTAGTCAACTATTGTGCCACTGACATTGAGGGGTGCATTGTTGCCTATTTATGAATCATTTAAAGATGTTCAAACATCTATTGGTGTAAATTGCCATAACTTTGAATCATGTAATATTATTTTCTTATATTTTATAATCCTTCAAAGATTTTTCTTCAACATAATAAACAATGACCACATGAATCACTGGAATAACAATATTTTTCATGTTTATTTTCCCAAACTTTCACGAATATTTGACAGGTTGACTTCGTGTGAGAATTTACTTTGGAAATAAGCTATTATTAAACTTTTTAATACTGGTTTGGTTCGGTATTTGAGTTTAAAAATCAATATTTGTTAACCATATGACACCTGTGATATTAAAAAACTATCAAACAATATTTTGTTAGTTCATCAGACTTTGATGCTGATTAAAATGGTATCAGTAGCATATGATGGTAAGTTGGAATTACTAACGTTTGCAATTCAGTTATCGACTGTATTCATATATTACAAATTTCCTCCTTTGCAAAAGAATGTTCGTATAAAATAAAGAACTATTATGTCTGGTTGCACAAAAAATAGCTGTGAAGTTAACAAATCATTAACCGATCAGATTAGAGAGTAGAATTTCAAAGAATTTTTCAATCTGATTGGCTAACGACTCGTTAACTTGCAATGTTGTATGTGTCATCAATGCTGATGACACAAATTGGACATTAAATTCAGTTCCTCAATGTAAGAACAGAGTTTTTATGTACTAATGATACAGACTTGGTTGCCGAAATATATATATGTACAGTATTATGGATTAAAATAGTTCATTTTGATCATTTTTTATAGCACTAATATTTTACAATGACTACTGCTTTACAGTGATAGCCTTAAACAAACCATGGATAAGATACAAAAATACCCAACAAAAATATATACCAAGATAGATTATTTGTAGTAGAAATTAAACATGGGAGATAAAGTGCATTAGCTAAATAATCTGTAACTGATAAAATGCAGTTAATCAACAGTACGAACCAATAGAACAAAAATATGCACTATAATTATTTTCACCAAAAGCCTTTTCCTAACAGAGTTTACCACCAAGAAAAACATTTGGTTACATTTAAAAATTCATTACGTTAAAAATCACCTATAATCTACCCAAAATGGTTACTTAATAAATTCGAGCAAATTTTATAACTGTTCGAAAAACCAAAGTTTGCTGCTTAACTGATGCGTAACCTCACTTTTTTGTCACCTAATAAATTCCACAGCGGCTTCAATCGCTGGTATCTATCAGAAATAGAGTTTAATGGTGTCACCGCTGGGATTTTGCTTATGATAAGGCGTTGCCCATCCCCACTCCATCGATTGGTGGCACCAAACCAGTGAATAAAGCAACTCTTGGTATCTTTGGTATGACATTTTACAGAATATGACATACATTGCGTTCTGAAATATTATATGCAATTCAAACAATGGATCTTGCCGTTCATGTCATAGGTAGTTGCACAAAAATTATACCAGATTTTGATACGTTATAGGATGTCAGAATGAGTTGACGTACACGCAAAGATGCTGTTCATTTGTTATGGCAAACTATACAGTACTTTTCCAAACTACTTTCATTTCGAAAAGTGTTCCAATAATTACACTCAACCCTTATCGCTGGTATCTATGCCTAATTTTTGATGCATTATGTTATGGCTGAGGTCCAGAAAAGCGGGCGCCCAGTTCATCTTTAGTGCACTGAGCCTCCTTAACCTATTGGGCGACCCTCGGTAGGGATCTTTAGGTATGACACATCTCAGTTACCACAGCTTTACATTTCTTTTAAAAGATGGTGCCTTGCCAGATTTTTCTCAACATTTTTTTTATTTTGTACAAAACTCAGAATTCTAGTTACCACGAGTCAGATTCGAACACTCGACTCTGATGTCATTAGATTAATAGTCAAGGGTAAACGCCTTGACTAGGCCACGGAGGCCCCAGGTTACGAGAGTTAACAAGTTGAGAGTTAACAAGAAAATTGTTATTGTTATATTGATTATATTGTTAATTGTTATTGACAATAATAATTTTCTAATAAACATTAAAGAGAGTGGACAGAAAATGGGAGAAGTGTTTATGAATTATCATTAAATCATAGAAAAAGAAATCCTTATCCATTATGTAAGATCATTACAATGTTTATTAATTTTATTTAGAGGTTAAATTACCTAGAATGTCCTTAGAATTTATAGTAAAGAATAGAGCGAGATGTATCTTAACGTTACATGGAGATGAACTGAGTAAGCATTGTTTTGTGGATGCTTCTGTGGACATGTTTGGGTTTTGTCCGATTCCAAAGTTTATTTTTACGTTCACAAATAATGGGACATTTGTATACAGACAAAGCCAACATGTGCACAGATGCCTTATGCCCGGTTGCACAAAACATTTCCCTAAAGTTAATCAGCGATTAACGAGTCATTAGCCAATCAGATTGAAGAATTCAAACTTGAATTCCCTAATCTGATTAACGGCTTGTTAACGATCTATCGACTTGACAGCTGTGCTTTGTGCAACCGGGTATTAGTGTACAAACATTCATCCCTACTCTCTCCTCTCTATCAGATAGACGCCCCCCTTATATGTTTAAAAGTAATTTTTTTGTTGTAAAATGATTCATTAAAAGAACAATAAATCACATTTAAATAAACTTTGATATGCTATTTTCTCGTTTGGTGACTCATAGTCCATCCACTGCGAAGTAGTATTAAATCCACGAAGACATTGCAATACTCTCTTGTTACAGTTGTTCCTTAGAAATTTTTTGATTTAAGTACACTGTAGTACAGCAAAGTACGGTAGAGTACAATTTGTTCATTACGCAGAAAATTTGGTGAGCACATGTACGGTGTTTCAGAATATAACAATATTATACATCATTTCAAAGTCATGTTGTAACTCTCACGAGTTATAGAATACACCACCAGAGCATCCTTTAGCCAGTTACCTATAGATTAGAACAAAAAAAATGCTGTATAGGGGATATTTTCACAATTTATTTATGCGACTGGATATTTTAAATTGTTTTGGCCGTTTTACAAATTTTTGCTTTGTATTAAAGATATATTGAATGCTCACTCAATAACTCTTGTATAGATATAAGAATTTGACAAGAAAGTAGGGTTATAGCAATAGTAACACAAGAATTTCAATTCGTATTCTAAACCGTTTAGAAAAAAAAAAACTAGTGTGCCCAATATAAAAACAATAAAAGGATTCAGAAAGGACTCGAAAATTAAACAAAAAAAAAAGGTACCTCTATAAATTATGCAGATATCTCTCTCAGGCCAACAATCAAGGTGTTGGTTTTTTGATAAATTCATAAATGTGTAGGAAAGCGAGATATTTTCAACGTTACTTAAGACACGTGGATGAGTAAAACCGTTGATGGCAAGCGGTAAAAAAGATGCCACGAAATATTCGATGTAAACAAGGTTGGTTTTGGCGGGTTAAGACAAAGTAATGTAATCAAATTGACATAAGCGACCAAAGCAGTTAGCCAAAACGTCATGTAACCGACGAAATCGGACAAAAATAACGGGAAAACGCTTCGGTAACCGCGAAAACGCGAAATCGCCGTAAACAATGACAAATCTATGATGGCGCGCAAAAACACCGGCGACGTTTACACGAAACCCGCCCGAAATTCTGTAACTACGCAACAAATTGCGAAAATAACGACGGCAAACGACAAAGCAAGACGTAATGCAGGGTGTCTTACCGTAAAAATATTCATCAGCCATGTCTGGTGCAGGATGTTTGGAGATTTCTAAAGAAACTGCACGTGACTAGAAGCCGGCAAACTAAACGGAATGATTGAGGGCGAATGCGTCTTCAATGGCGGTAGCCGTTAGGAGAAGTTCAAAATGTGCCCGTAGAGGCGCTGTTGCCGGTCTAGGGAAAACACTAGATAAAAGAGTGACAACTTAAAATAAATAACCATATAAACACAATTTCTCTTGTATCACAAAGTAAATTATTTATGTTTCATTACCATTGTACCCAAACAAGTTGAGTATAAACAACGCTGAAAATAAAGTAAACAAATTAACAAGTATCGATAAAACCCAGTTTACATCATGCAAATGTTTACATTACAGTACGTGGCCCAATAACCACCGAATATGTGTCTTTTAAAAGCTAGTTTTCCGGAAATAATATTGGCGATTTAATTCCTTTAAGATGAACGTTAAAACAGTATATATTTTGCTGTTCGCTACCTTGATTATTGGTGTTAAATGCGAGAATGAAAATGAAGAGGAGGACGGTACTTTCGTTCCAACAAACGAATGGAAAATCGTTAAAAAGGGTAATAAAAACACGTTAATTGCTAGTAAAATATTAATTTAGTGCTTTCGATTTGCTTAAACTTTAATCTCCATCAGTGCAAGTCAGCTTTAATCCACCCATTTTGTACTTATTTCCGGTTTTCTCTTTTAGGTTATGTGATTTAAAAAAAATTAATATTTTCAAATATACGAAATTAGTTAGTGAAAACTAAGAATAAGAAGCAGGGAATCAAATAGAAAATTACATAGTGTTCTGTAGATGATCCTTTATGTAAAATTTTGTCTTTGATTTTCTTGTGTGGTTACTTCGAAAGCACAAGGCGATATTTGTCATAAACATAAGTCGCGTAAATCACCTAATCACAAGTTGCCGGTTTATGATTACCGTGCTGTCAGAAGGCATAATTTGTATCGATGTGCCCAGCAGGTTAAAATAATCTTTACTGCGCGTTGTTTATTATGTGTGCAATCTTTGTGAGGAGTTAGTTGTTTATTTTATCTAATATTGCAAATATAACGAACAATTTAGATAAGATATATGATATCTTCCTGAATAATGGTTATCCGAAATATTTGCTAAAAATTCTTATTTACAAGACTAATAGAACTGAACGTCCTCGGGGTATTACTGGTCCACAAAAATTAATTGTCTACAGAAAGTTTCCCTTTTTGCCAGGTCTGTCTCAGGCTAGCTATATCTTCCATCTTTCGGATTGACAATCTAAGAATTGCTTATTATAATTAGCACTGTGGGTAATTTCTTGAGTAATCTAAAACAGAAAACCCCTTTGGAAAAAATGTCTGTGGCGGTTTACTCCATACTAGAACTGATATAACGATCCAAAAACTGACTCGTATTTGATACCAATTATCGTATATAACGATGAACGGTGGTCTATTTCTCTAGAGAGCTCTTGGGGAATTAGCGAAATGTGTAGAAACGGCACAGTGATGGTGTTCTGTTTAGTGCTTAATACACCCTCGAACTACGAACAGCGTCAGCATAAAAAAAAATTACGATTTACTGTTGCGGAAAAAGTCGCGATTATTTGGCGTTTAGAAACCTGTAAATAATTTAGCTACAATTGAGAATTGGCAAAACTTTACGATTGTAGACGAGAATATTGCAACTGAGGGTAATATGACTGAAGAAGAAATTTTAAAACACTTGATTCCACAAGATGTGGAAGTTGAAATAAGTAACGACGATGGGGAGCTTGACGAATTTGAGCTGTCATCTATAAGGGAAGCGCTTTCCGCAATCCAAATCCTTCGGAACTATTTCATATTCAATCAAGATTCGAAACAATTCAATCAAGATTTTTTTGATAAAATATAATACTATACATAATCTGTATGTAATACAAATTCTTTTTGTAAAATGTAATAGTCCATATATAATATTCTTTTTCTATCAATAAATGTTGATTTTCTTTATTTATAGCGTGTTTTTTTTTTATAGCGATCTACTGTTATAACGATCAAATTCTTCTGGTCCCTTCATCATCGTTATAAACGAAAAGTTCAATTCATTTAAATCTATTTCAAATTAGATCAAACTTTCATATATTTTGATTTGACTGTATTATGCTCAGTAATAATAACTTTAGATCAATCATGATTATTATTTAACATTATTATTATTATCCTTTATTAATTTTTGAAAATTGTTTTGATAAATTAATTACAAGCGAGCATTTTCCGACGATTCTGGGCGATTCTACTTATTTTTACTTTCATTTTGTAGTCTAATCATACTCGTTTACGGTCAAGGCAAAATAATGAAACGTGTCTACGAATCTGGTTCATCAAATCAAAACGAAAGAGCAAATGATTCCCTTGCCGAAAAAAAATCCTTGCAAACATTTTTGGAGGAGGCGAAGAAGTCACCAAATCATGAAGCTCCCTATCATTTAATTCTTGAAATAAACGAAGATTTCACGGCATTCTGTGGTCATGGAAAGAACGATGGAAATTATAATAGTTGCTTGGAATATTTGGCGGAATTTGATCCATTTTTGGACAATCACATTAAGAAAATGCTAATTGAGGATAGGGATCCGTCAGTTATCTGTCGAATACGGTATGTGATGAATTTATCTAAATAATGGGAAACAGCCTGAGAAATTCGATATTTACGAGCATACTGCGTTAAGTTTAAATAATGTTTAAACGAAATGGACTGCAGGCTCTAATCAAAGAGAATAGCCCCACTGCGGAATCGAACACTCCATGCTCGAGTCACAGCTTAAACTGGGTTAGCAATGCAACTGTAGAATCCTCATTTGTACATCTCATTTGTACAACTTCGTACATCGATTTCGTACAAAAAGTATACGTCTGGTTTTCTGCTTCGACACACAGATGGAATATTCATAAAAATAACTTAACTAAACATAGCTATTCTGTTAAGAATATTGCAGACACCAGATGATCTGCCCGAGCAGACGCAGTTTATGCTTTATATAAAAGTTATAGTGAAATCAAGAACTCATTTATTCAAGTGATGGTAATGTGGAATAAGTTGCTTCAACACATTAATTCAACAAGCAAAACATTACAAAATCCAGAACTATGCTTATCTGCTGGAGTAGGACTACTGATATCCTCGAAAGGATTTGTTACGCAATAAGTAAGAGGCGATTATAAAAGTATAGAAACAGAAGCTGCGCAGTTGGGCGACGATTGTAGTTATCAAGATGAAGGGAGTCGCAAAAAGAAAAGAATGACATTCTTTGACGAAAGCAATACAAATGAAATTGTGTTATGCGAACGAGAAAATTTCATTATAAATACAATCAACACGATTTGCGACAAATTGATTGTGGAACTGGATTAAAGGCTCCGTCACGCAGGACGCGGTCTGCCCGCGTGGACTAGACCGCGCGTCGGCCACCTTTGATTGTCCGCCGCGGTAGGTCGCTTTTTGTTTAACCAGGATCATGCAATACTAAATAATACAGAGTTCGCCGCGGACGCGCGGTCTAGTCCGCGCGGGCAGACCGCGTCCTAGCCTTTAGGCATATGAAGATGTATATAATCGGTTTGGATTGTTCCACGGCAATGCTTCTGAGGATAATGTTGATTCCATGATTTCTGCTATGATAACCAAATACAAGCAGGATATCAACTGCAATATGTTCTGAGACGAGATGTTGCAGTTTCTTAATTTTGCAAAAGAAGAAGGCGCGAAATCTCCTTTACTAATGTATCAAATAATTTCACGCAGTCTACATTTCCAAATGTGTAGACCATTTTACGAATTTATTTGACAATTCCGATCAGCAATGCATTGGGAGAACTTACTTTTTCTGCTCTCAAAAGAGTGAAGAATTATTTGAGGTATCAGCCCAAATCAATTGAATAACTTAGCAATCCTCTGTATAGAGTTTGCAGAAACTAAAAACATCAGATTGATAAGGAAATAGAAACATTCGCAAAAATTAAATTTCACAAAAAATTATTATAAGTATCAAAAATAAAAGTGGTTTTTTACTTCGCAGATTTATTTCAATTATTATTTACTTCTATTTATTTATTTTTTATTTATTTATTTATAGAGTGCAAAAAATATTTCTAGCGCTAGGGGCCCCCAAATAATTTTACGCCTAGGGGCCCCAAGGGACCTAAACGCGCTTTTTATGTGAAAGTATCTTATGCCTGTGAGATTTCCTTTGTAAAAGTATGGTCCAATTAACCTTCCGTTAAACAATTCTGACCAAACGTTTTTATTCTATCGTGTTTGGAAGTTTGTCTCTCGAACCCATCTAGGGTTTCTTCCTGACTACTTACTTACTTTTTTCTCTTTATCCTCGGTAATCTATCCTGCCTCATTCTGATCACGTGCCCAAACCATCTCAGCTGGCCCCCTCTACAATCCCCCCTACTGCTTTCAATCCCACTCTTCTAGTCTCATTTACTTTATCTTTTTTGGACACCCTTTTGATCCTTCGTACGTACTTCATTTCGGTGGTTTGAAGTCTTGATTTGAGTCTGTTATTGAGGACCCAAGTTTCACTGCTGTAGGTTAGAGCGGGTACATAAATTGTCTTGTACACTCTAAGTTTTGCCGTCTTCGAGATTTCCTTTTTATTCAATAATATTTTTCCCAAGGAAAAACAGATTTTTCCCCCGTTCCGAATTCTATTAGCTACTTCCTCGTCCATTCTTCCATTTGTTGTTCAGATTTTGTGTTCTCCAATTTTAATCTGTAGCTGCTCATTACCATTAGCGAAGACCATTACTTTAGTTTTGTCCGTTTTTGTACTTTTAAGCCTGTTTTTTGCAACACTTGGTACGTCACACATTCACGTCATGTTGCAAGTCCTCCCGAATCGGTGCTAAGAGTACATCTGCGTACATTAATGTTATCATTGTGATTCTATTTAGTCTACTGTAACCTACCTCATATGCTTTCATTGCTTGGTTACATTCTTTCACTATGTCATCTATTACCACAATAAAAAATAAAAGTCCAAACACACCTCCCTGCATTACCCCCTTCACTGCTTCAAATGATCACCTGATCACAACATTTTATAGTTTATTATGCGCGTCTATAGCGGAGTGTCTATACACTCCGCTTATAAGCTTTCTCTTTCATTTAGGGACCATATTTCTACGAGACAGATTGTCAAATGCACTTTCTAGATATAAAAAACTCATATATTTTCTTTCCATGTGCCGACGCTTTCTCTACTATTTGTCTAAGGACGAAATTTTGATCTTGTGCCCCACATTGCGCTGTATTTATAGTGTATTTTAAAGTATTTTAGCATTTCTGTCCCGCTGCTTTGCCACATTTTAGCTTCCTAAGAGCATCTTCTAGTTCTATCTCTTCTACCTCCTCTTTTTGTTGACAATTGGCCCCTACATTTTTTACCGTTGATTCTTCTATTGGTCGCCCTAATATCGATTCGAAATGTTCCTTCCACCTTTTTATTATTTCTCCATTCTTATTCACAAGAGTACCATCTTTTTGGAACAGACTTCTGTAAATGGGTTTATTTTCTTTCCACATACTCTTCAGTACTTTATAAAAGAGCTTCTAATTAATTAATTAATAATCTCACTAATTAATAATCGTCATTACCTTTTGATTTTAGATATTGTTTCCATCTCTTTTTCTTTTCTCGTACTTCTTCCTGAGTGGTTTTTGTCCACCATGATGTTCGTTTTTCTCTTTTCCCTGTTCATAACTCCACATACTTTTTCGGCTACCTTCAATATTGCTCCTTTAAAATTATTCCATACTTCATTTAATTCTGCTCTTGGATCGACTTGTAATTAAGCCAGTCTGACCTCCAGTACTTCTTGATATACCACCTGCTGTTCCAAGCTTCTCAATTTATATGATTTAATTTTTTCCATTACTTTTCTCTTTCCATTCCGACTACCCAGCTTCTAACTTCTGTGACTCATAACAATTCTGCCCTCACTAAACAACGGTCGGTATTCAGCTCTGACCCCCCCATAATCAAAGATGTGAGAGTACATCATTGATTTTTCCTTTGATTTTTTCTTTCCACTATTATGTAGTGAATAAATGACCGTTCGTTCCTGGATGGTTGAGTTCTGGTGTACTTTTGAATGTCTGCGACTAAACAATGTAATTGTTATTACCATATTCATATTTTCACACAGAGCAATTAATCTTCTTCCGCTATCGTTAATTTTCTCTTCTCCATTCCCTCCGATGATGTTTTCTTCCCTGCTCGTTTTATTACCAAGTTTGGCATTAAAATACCCCAATATTATTATTGACCCACTTTTTTGAATTTTGTAGGATCTCTTGCAACACATTGTAAAACGACGTTAATAGTTCCTTGCTTGTCTCCTTCCATTTTTACCATCATGAATCTATCGGAAATCAAATCCCAGCTCTTGATTTTGTTTTCATGTTCTCTTCGAATTATGCATCCCACCCCACTTTTGGCCCTTTCATTTTGGTTCACCCCACTATAAATGTAAATATATTCGTTCTCAAGCACTTGCTGCCCTTTCCTTTTCGTTTGGTTTCCATTAATGACAACAGATCTATTTTTATGTCATCCAGTTCTTTTACCAATTCCATTTCTTTTCTCATGTCCGTTTTGGTTTCCAATAGTCCTATTTGCTGATTGTGAGATCTGTCCTGGTGACTTCTCTGAACGTTTTTTGAATTTCTAGCTTTAGTAGTTTTTTCTTATAACTTATTTTCTGCCCAATTCCAAACTGACTCCTTTCCACCAATTGTTAATTTCATATACATATACTATCTTTTGCCCCTTTTTCTCTTTTTATTTTAGCCATTGATCTTATTTTTTGCTGCAAATATCTCTCTATCCTGTAATGACATGTCGCAATCTATGAATATATTTTTCCATTCAGCTTTTTCTTATTCTTCAGTATTTTTTATATTTTCTTCAAGATTCTGCATCTGTATTAGACATCTCTTTTCCCCAACTTTCTTTACATGCACTATTTTGCCTGGCCTTTCAGGTATCCCGAGATATCACTGATACCAATGTTTCCACTGCTTCCCATAGCCGGTCATTATTAATATTTGCATTGATACCCGACACAATTAAATTGTTCATTCGTGCCCCACACTCTAATATATCTATTATCTAATTCATTAAATCGTACACTATGGCAACAAAATCGAATCTCCTATGAATGTCTGTGGGACGAAGCCCTTGCACTAAATGGATTTTGTAAGGGATGGTACTTATTATGGTACCAAGTTACCTGCTGTGTAACAGAATTTGAACAACACCTGTATATATGTACAATACATAAATGAAAAGTTGCAACAGTTGTTGTTTTCTAATGTTACCAAACTTTAAATTCAAATATCCCAGAAATAGCCCAAAATTTACCCTACTACTTCAGAAAATTCCGTTTTATTTATTGTCTTCTGATATTGAATTTGAAATATGCTTTTTTATTGGTTATGACAGCTAATGGCGGGCAATAACATTTTTATGTTATATATTTTTATGGCACTCTAGACAGTAGTGAGCGCACACGGTAAATCTTATTCATGAAGCCTTCTTTAATTTAATTAATTTCGGAAGACGTAGCATATCTGTCTTTTCCTCTATGTGGAAATTTTTTATAATATTTATTTAATTTAATGATTATTGTAATAAATTGAGCTACTTAGGATAATATAATAGGTAATTGATAGGAGACTAGTTCAGGTGAACCTGTTTGTTAATTTTTGATTGTATTGAATTTTTGTTAATTGCTGTATACATTTTTCTTCTTTAAAAAATCCAAAACAGTATTATATACAATATTATATCCCTTATTATTGGGAGATATATCATATTTTTTTCGCGGAACCAGAAAAGCTACATTTTTACTTGCAAAATCAATGAAAAATAATTGATTATTTTTTTCTTTTGGTAGGGCAAAAAATCCCGGAAGGTCTTCACGTTCGAATGAACTTAGAAACAGGTATAACAGAAGCTAAATTAATCAGCGACGAAAAACCAAAAAATGCCCTTACCATGATCGAAAACGAAGACACTAATGAGGAGCAGACATTTTCACCATCAGAACTGAAAGAAGCTTTAAAAAATATTAAATCAGATGAATCCAATACGGAGAAAACAACAAAGAGCTCTTACCGAAGCTACGAGGAACTAAAAAAGGAATTCAGTGATCTGAATTTGAATCCAAAAACCGATGGCGAAATCCTGAAGGAATTAGTGGAAAAGCATATCGAATTGTCCAAGCAGAAAGAGTATGATGAGGAAGAGATATTAACCATCCTAGAGGACCTGGAATTTTTGGTGCACCAATACGACAATGCACACGATTTTATTAAGATGGATGGTTTAAAAAAAATCGTTTACCAAAATTTAAATTCAACGAACAGCGAGATTCGGAGGGAAACTTTAAAATTATTAGGCTCGTCAATGCAAAACAATATTAAGGTTAAAATTCATGCTTTAGAAACTGGTGGCGTTGATATTTTGTTAAGAGTTCTAGCTTTGGACACGGATATGTCCGTTAAATACAGAGCTTTATTCGCGTTAGGTGGATTATTAAGGGATTTTCCATATGCCCAATTAAAATTCGTCGAAAATGCAGGATTAAGCGTTTTTTCAAAACTGTTTGAGACCGATAATTTGAAGATACAACAAAAAATGTTGACATTAATTAATGATTTACTGCAAGAAGAAATCGATTCAAGAAAGGATAAGGATCTAGCCGAAAAAGTAAAGCAATACAAAGAAGTCAACTTAAGAGAAAGGCTTATCGCGAACAACTACTGTGACCATTTAAACAATTTAATTGTAAATAGCGTCGTAATCGAAGCAAATGATCACGACATCATAGAACGATGTTTAGGAGCGCTATACTCTATGGTGGACGAATGTTCATCAAGTTTAACAGAAAAATCAAAAGACATAGTGCTCAGTTTGAGGAACTTGTATAAAAAATTGAGTGA
Source organism: Diorygopyx duplodentatus (assembly GCA_033557515.1). Taxonomy (NCBI): domain Eukaryota; kingdom Metazoa; phylum Arthropoda; class Insecta; order Coleoptera; family Scarabaeidae; genus Diorygopyx; species Diorygopyx duplodentatus. The sequence goes on from JAWQRJ010000332.1 coordinate 17,103, forward strand.
AAAAGAGGACACGGAAAAAGACAGTGATTATTATAATGTTTTGTATGATTTATCTAATAGAATTGTCAAAAGGTTTGAGAGGATTAAAGTGGAATTGTGATAATAATTTGTGTAATTTGTTTTTAGTCGTAATTCTAGTATTTATTTAATGTTATATCTTTTTCTTTGTTTATAGAGTATACATATTCGTAATAAAAAACTAATTGCAACTTAAATTTGTTTAAAGAAACATATAAATGAACCAACACAACTCGTTGTATTCTAAAACTTAAACACATTGTTTATGTATTTATTGTTTATGACATTATTGAATTTATAGTTAATTTTATTAAACATATATTGGCACAAAGTCGTACCGTTTAGGAGTTATTCGACATTCATTGCAAATGTATATATAATAATTGTACTTAAGATATACCAATGTTCACAACATTTTTTTTTAATGCAAAAACCTTCGCATTACTGATTTTTTGAAATCTGGGAATTTCTACAAATACTGTAAAAGATATTGACATAAACATTTTTTTTTAACAAAGCATCCCAAAAATTGTAATAAGAGATAAAGAAGTAAATTGTTTAAAGATAGATTCTTTTTCTCATTTGAATTTTGTCCATCCATTCTCAGATACCCTCTTCTAAGTGTTAGGTGTGGAGGAATTGGGTTAATATTTGCTACAAAATCTAGAGGTTCTTGACGTTGACGACATTTTCATTAATTTTTAGCCGCATTCTTTCATTCTTAAACAATCATATATCACATGTCTTTCATAGATTTATAAGAAGCATCCTCAAAATGAAACCAAGGTAAGAGAAAGTCGTGTGAATGTTTCACTCCAGATGTTTTGACTTTTAATTGTAGTTACCTGTATTTCTCTGGTCTTGCTAAATTATCCAATAGATGTCGCTGCGAATTGACATTTCTTGCAAGTGGGTGTAATCAATATGGCACTTGGGACGTCCGGTGTCTCTAAACATTAACGTTTTTGTATCATTTTTTTAGCGAAATACAATGGAAGATTGCGGTTTTTAATATTGGAAACAGAAATTAGCTTTCTCTTTTACGGTATAACCAAGTAAGTAGTCTGTAAAGTTACCCAACTGTATTATTTTTGCTTTTATTGAATACGCTGCTGACGTGTAGTGACCAATCTTTTGAAAATGTTGTAAAAAATGTTAATGTTTAAGTCGTTTACGTAATGGTAGAGTTTAATTAATAGTTAAAGTTATCTTCGATAATAGGCTGGAAATGAACATGAAAGTATTATGTTGGTTTACAGCCAGTAAATAAGTTTTAAATAGTATTTGGTCGTCGTTGTTTACTGATTGGAAACAGTTTAAAGAGATAGGTGCCAAGATGCACTTTGGTTCATGCATAGATAATAATTTGTTGAGGAATAAACTGGCAGCAAAAAATGTATGTAAAAATATAGGCTGAAATTAATTAATCCATTCAACGCATACCTTTAAAATTTAATGTTTTATATTATATTGATTTTTTATGTAGAAATTTAATTGGTGTTCCAATTTTGGAAAGTGGCCATAAATGAGGTAATCATCTCAAACTAAGAGTGAACGTTTTTTATTATATGTCTTAACTAGGGGTATAATTGTATTTCTGATACCCTGGAACCATAGTGATACTGATTTTGTTACCTTTATGTTCAGTAGCTTTCAAGTAGCTAAGATTATTGTGCAATGTAAAAAACAATTTTGGTTATATGTATTTATAAATTTTGATAAATTGCATCCACTGATGTGGCGAATTACAATGTGGAATGTAGCTGGCAAATTGTTGCTTTAAAATGGTTATTACATCATTAACCATCCCCAAAATTTCGTGAGATTTTTTTTTTCATGAAATTGTTTTAATTAAGAATATATCTGATAGTATTGTGAAGTGCGTACAGGCCAAATTGAATGCTCTGGAACATGTTTGATGGGGTAGGGTTGAAGGGAAGGATGGGAGGTATCGGAATGTTGTTTGTACAGTAGCCTTTCAGCTGTCCTCTCTCACTTTCACACGTGTTCCTTCGCCCTTGTTAGTAGCGTGAAATTTTTTACTGGTAAAAATGGTTGGTGTGAAACGAAAACGAAACGTTTTAAATGTTAAACAAAAATTAGAAATCCTTCAAAAACTTGATAATGGAGAATCAACTAGCAAAGGATTATCAAATTGGAGTATAAACTGTATGTGATATAAAAAAGAACAAAGAAAAGCTCATTATCTTCACGAGAGATTGTGATGACGAATCTGCACTTTCGAAATGGAAAAGTCTGAAAATGTTAACATAACAAAGCTCTGCTCTACTAGCTAGTGGTTTAATCAAGAAGGAGCAGAAGGTATACTTATTTCGGGTACCATGTGTTCCGAAAAAGTGAGATTTTTTTCATGAAGCACTAGAATTAGAAGGAGATTTTAATGCTTCATCTGGGTGGTTCACTCGATTCAAGCAATGCTGTGGAATTCGGCAGTTAAATGTTGAAGAAGAATGTCTAAGTGCGGTTGTGACTGCTGCAGAATCATTTTGTGTGAAATTTAAAGAATTTATTGATGAAGAAAATTTTATTCGCGATCAAATTTATAATGCCGATGAAACAGGATTGTATTGGAAATATCTTCCAACAGAAACACTTGCTTCACGGGAAGAAAAGTCAGCTCCAAGCCACAAATCGTCGAAGCAACGCATTACCATCATGTGCTTTGGAAATGCTTCAGGTGACCATAAAATGAAACTCGTAATGATCGGACAGGCTATGAAACTCCACTTGTTTAAGGGTACAGAAGCAAAAAATTTACCAGTTGTTTATTTCAATCAAAAGGGGGCATGGATGACAAGGGAGATTTTTCTCTCTCCGATGGTTCCATGAACATTTTGTTCCTGAAGTTAGGAAACACTTACAAGCCATAGGCTTTACATCGAAATGAAAGTTTCCTAGCGTCGATGACGGATTGATTACCGGTAAATTTCTCCCTCCAAATGTTACAGCAGCGATACAGCCTATGGATCATGGTGTAATTTCAGCAATGAAACGGCATTACAGATCTGAACTTTTGAAAAATTTGATTCATGAAGTTATAACACTACCAAATTTTTGGAAGCAATATTCGTTATTGGACGCAGTATATGGAATATCAGCAGTAAGGTCAAAGGTGAAAACATCTACGTTATCACGATCGTGGAGAAAGATCCTACTGCTTGATGAACAATCTTCTTCAGATATTCAAGAAGAATATGAAAACAGTATTCTTGACCAAGCAAAAGAATTCGAAGGTTTCGAAAATCTTGATGAAGAAAATTTACACGATTGGTTTCAAAGTGTTGTTAAATCTAATAGCGATGATAGTACTGATGCAGAAGATGTACTAAATGAGGGAAATGCAATTTCTCTTTCTGCTGTTCTACAATCTGTGGAAACTTTGTTAGATCATATGAGACAAAGAGGATTTGATTATGGTGACATTACTGCGGTTCGTAAAATACGTGTCGATATACGACAAGAGATGAACAAACAGCAGAAGCAAAGAAGAATTACAGTTAGTTCTGATGATGCCGTCTGCAATGAGCGGCGAAACGTCAACGGAGAGTTGCTTCACAGACGCGGCGATCACCGGAAAGCCAAAGGATAAGAATTACAGATTTTTTTTAAGCAGTAAATGTTAAAAGGAAAATTCCTAGTTTCGATGATGATTTTTTCTTGTCCGTGCGACCCTTCCCGGTGATTAACCGGGAGTGCATTGTATGTGTGTTTATTGCACAATGTATGGCAACAAGAAAATATGTATGTTGAAATCTAAAAAGATATAAAACCAGTCGGATAAGCAGCACACAGTCCAAAAATTTCAAAAATAAATTACAAATTATTAAAGTTAAGGAAGAAGAATAAGGGTTTGTTATCAAAATTGGTTCGTTTAGGTGAGTATTTTCGTTAATATTTTGCTGTTTTTCTGTTTCCAGTTGTTCTAAAAGGTCCATCTTTTTGCCGTTGTCAACTTGACGTAAGACAAGTTGACATTCAGTTTTTATGTGATTTTAAATTGTGTCGAAGCAAGTGTAAGAACAAAATCAATTTCTCTGACTCTTGATTCCTCAAATATAGGGTAATTAAATACTCGATAAATAAACTAAAGGAAGGCAGCAATTTTATGTGAGAATGGGTGGGCTGAATCATAAGGGGTGGTAGAAGGAATCATTCAAGGAAATCATTCAAAAAATCTTCAATCTCAATCTCGATGGTGAAATTAACGTTTTCTTGTATATTGTTGAGAAAATCCAGGAATAAATTTAAATTGTCGACTTCGCTCTGCTACACACAAAAAAACATCTACATATCTCACCCATTTTATTATACATTGCGAGTTGTGTCCCAGAACTCGCGTCATAGCAGAAAACGGCAGATTTCTCATAAAAACTAGGTGCATAACTGGTAATAAAAATATCAGGGGATCAATAATAGAAGAACTAGAAGGTGTTAAAGGTGACCAATAGGAAAGCGCCATTGCTTGTAAATTTGTCTAGCTTTGACCTTGAACAGTTTTTTCATGAGACTGTACATCTGGCAACTCTTGTCATAATGACAGCTATATTTTTTTAGTGACAAACATATGCGGATGGATATTTTGTGGACATTTTGGACATCAACAATGCAGCATTACAAAATGCTTTACAAACGATGTTCAAAATGTCTGCCATAATTCTGAATGCACATATGGGCTCGTCATGTCATACTCCTTTGGACATTTCCGATCATCTCAGGTGTCACAGATGCAATGGCTTCCTGTAGTCTGGATTGCCTTCCGAAGTCTGCTGGTTCAAATTTACAAGCAAGTTTTTCTAGTTCTTCTATTATTGATCCCTTGACATTTTTATTACCATTTTATGCACCTAGTTTTTCATGATGAATCTGTCACTTTTGGCCATGAGTTGTGTGACACACTGTATTATTGTTAAAAGGGTTATTATTATTATTGATTATACATTTTTTTACGTAATCTAGATAAATATCTGCAAGTAACCCTGAAAAGCATACCCATGAGAAGGAGATCTTCAATTTTATAAATTTTATCATTGAAAGTAATATTATTGCGGGATCAGATCGGAGGTTAGACTAAGAATTAGGTCAATTAGGGGACATTAGTATATAAATTGGAAATATCGAAAAAAAAAAAACAAGTAAATCCTTGAGGGATATAATATATAATTTATGTGTAAAATAAAATGTTGAGTTTTTTATTGAGAATTAGTTACCCCTAAATTCTCAATAAAAAACTCAAAATTCATGGTCTGAAAAAAATCTAGAAAAGCTTTGGTTAGTAAGCTGTTATGGCTCGAATGGTTGTGAGGGAATTTAAAGGAAAATTATAAAATGTATATAAAGTGTCTTTACATTGATTAATGGA
>JAWQRJ010000333.1:0-22490 GCA_033557515.1 Diorygopyx duplodentatus
TCTTAGTTTATAGGAAAATAGTACTTGGGCACACCTAGTTATTGGTTAATCTTAAAATTTAACTACCAATCCTATCGTCCAGGGTGGAGCATTTTTACAAACTTAATCTCCAGAGCTGTTAGATTTTACATCACGTTCTGCGTTTACTCTTCTATAAAAAAGTGCCCTTCTACGAACTTGTTTCCCTTAACCCGTTCCGCAGGGCACTTAACTTGTATGTGACATGTGGCTTTTCTATACAAAAGTGAAATTACCTCATCGCGGTACTGACAGGTCAAGATAACAACAAAAGAAAAAGAATCAACATACTGTCCATTTTAGAACCCAAGTCGTAAAATATGTCTTATATTTTATAGGTGTGATCTTCTGCAAAAATGTGTGGATTTTCGTTATTGCAGCTCTACCAACAGTTATGTTTATTAACCATAACCGTTGAATGAAATGTGCAGTCAGCACTAAAGCTAGGTTGAATTATTTCCACAATTTCTTCAAAAAATTCTATTTGTCCAACCGAGTCGTCATCTTCTCATAATTCGTTGAGAATCTGCAGTTCACACAAATGAAAATTATTTAATTTCTGGATCTTACGTACATATTCTCGTGACATTCCTATTGTGGTGGCCGTGTGGCGGAAAAACAATGACGTAGGAGTGAGTAACAATTATTTATTATTTGTTAGAATGGAATTTGAAAACCGATTGTATCACTAGTTGCAAAACAATGGGCACTATTTTGAACATTTGATTAAAGAAAAACTGAAATAATTTTTATGTAATAAATCAAATTTCATTTCCAAATTAAAATAATAACATTTAAACCTACTTTATACGAAAACGAATTGATCGATTTGCATATTTTCACAGGTGTAAAATATCTGTGCCCTTTAATTTTATGTATCACAAGAAGGGGGTAGGGGTAGTTACATTTAAATTTTAATGTTGGTGTAGGGGACGCACAAGGAGTACTCCAGCGTGACAATTATATTGCGATTCAAAGTCCACATTACTTTGTTAGTTTTCGAGTTATTTTGACTAATAATTTTCAAATTATCACCCTGTAGACATATTCTACTATCTGCGTGGAAAATATGGTCACCTTCTAAAGTAACAAAACGTAAAATTTTACCCTGAAAACTAATAACACATTTTTGATACTGAAAGATTCACATAATAATATAGAAAAGCATACAATTACTTAGCGAAAATATAATTTTACCGATGTACAAACGTAAATAAAACAATCAAGTATTTTCTAAAAATATCTAATGGCCTTGTGGGAGCAACTTTTTCTTTGAAAATGAATTTCTTTGAAATTCCCTTGTAATATGTAAAAAAAAGTCTACCGGTATTCAATAAAATGAAGGACAAGTATAGTAACAGATTTTTGCAAGTCTTAGGTCCTGTTGCATAAATCGTTGTTAAGTACGTCGTCAAGTTAACAACGTTGTTAAGCAATCTGATTGGAGAATTCAAATATGAAAATTCAAAATGCTCTAAGCTGATTGGCTAAGCTCATTGTTAACTTGATCACGAACTTAACAACGCTTTATGCAACCGGGCTTTAGTTAGTTGTTTAAATTGGGCCAAAGCTAATGCGTCAACAATTATCGAAAATTAATTTCTAATAACTTTTTAGTCCAAATACCGCGTGACTGTAAATGATTGTGATTTTTTTGCTCGGTTGGCATGATTTTTTCGTTTTCCTGTTTGCAACCCTGATTTTCAATTTAAACTTGTCAAATCAAAACGTCAAATAAAATAAAATTGTCGTTATTACTTTTTATTTTCGAAAATAGGCCATTACAATAAATGTCTTACGCTCTGTAGTAAGCACCATTTTCGAAAATAAACGTTTTGATTTGATAAATTTAAATTGAAAATCAGGGATGCAAACAGGAAAACAAAAAAATCATGCCAACCAAGCAAAACAAATCACAATCATTTACACTCACCCGGTATATTCCTAACCTTATAGTTGGCTACTTCTACTTAAATAATAAACTATCAATCAATCAAATCACTTAAACAAACCATCCAAATTTTTTTAAAAACATCTGTTCGTGCAGCACGTTTTATTTCGACATGTGTAAGTAACAAATATGTTATTTGAATCTTATTTTCCTGATTGTTTCGCCCGTTCAACCTGTAGCGCCTGATGAAGGTTTTGGAATGATGCGAAACATTCAGTAATCAAGTGGTCTAATAAAAGAAGCAAAGGAGTATCCTGTGCTTATTCTTCATTGAAATTTCACCTTACTGGGGCACACCATCATTACTAAATAATAGACTAGTATATTTTGAACTTCAAAAACTGTACTTAACGCTCGAAAACTGTTTCCTAAACCGGAAACGGTTAAGTGTAGAGGTAAAGTAATAGAGGAGTTCGTGTTTGAACAGGGTCTTAGAACCATTTAAATATTTATAGCAATTTGTTGATATGTATTTTTCTGATATTTTCAGATTTTCCTTTGTTTACATGTGAATTTACCAGTGGCATAGCCCTAACAAAGGCAGAAAACAAGCAATTAAGCATTAATTAATTTAACGAGCTGTTAAATTAATTAATTCAAGTTATTGAACTAAGCAAACTCTATACATATAATGCCAAAGGTCTGTTAAGCCCTACAAGCTTATAATAGATTGAGTTGATAATCAATTTAATGTTCTCTATCTTGTTAATGAAGTTTTACCGACATTAAGAAAAAACATATCAAAATTTGTAATGCGCTTAAAAATTGTAGTTAAAAAAGACTTAACGATTATATATGGAGTTATGTTAACCTTCAGTTAATATCCTATATCTTAATAATATGATAATGTAAAAAAATTACGTCAGAAATATGCGAATGTAAATTATGTGATTTATATGTAAATCATATAAATCAGAAATTATGTGATTTAATAACAATTTAATAACAATTTAATAACAAACTGTTATTAAATTTATTCCTTTAATGTCAACGAAATTTTACAATATTACACAGCGTCATTGATGAAATGTTAAACAGCAAATAACTTGGAAAATAAGAATCGCAAGACATTCACAAACAGTTAATATATCACAATTATTAACTTCCGGTTCATCGTACATGAAAGCAATTGATTATTTCCTACTTAATGTATATTAACTCCCTTCCTATGATTTTAAAAATATGGTATTTGTATACGACTTTGGTTGGGTTTGGGCTATTTAGTAAAATCACCGCACATTATTGATGGTGTGGTTAGAATGTCAGCAAGTCGTAAAATATCAATAAGGTACGAAATGGCACTAAAATTTTGGGAATATAATAAAGGGCATCTCTGGCCATATGCAACAAACGCATGATGATCTACACATCGTATAATTGAGGATATTATTATATATTTTCGTATAATATAAAGCTTAGTTTAAATCCATTTTATCCATTGAAAATTTGCTCCCACAAATCAGTCAGTTTCATTTCATTCATACCTACTGTTTCTGGTTGCAAACACGATGTAATTTAATTTTCTTTGATACTTTTAACTTTCCAATCCTTTTTTAATTAAATAAAATCTCATTTCATGTTCAATAAAGGAATGAAATTTGTCAACTGACATCAAGTAAGTGAAATGATGATTTTTCGGTCTTTGACATTGCTACCTCCCTCTTTATAAAACTAAAACTGAAACCTTTTAGATGCGTTAATTTTGGTGCCTGTGTATTTCGTTTGATCAGCACTTTCCCAAAGGAAGTTAAATGCTAAGTGTTTATTTGAACCCTAAGCGGCGATTTCCGTAAACGAAGTGGGATTGAAAACCGATTTATATGCATCAAAAAGAGAGGAGGGCGGATAAGTGAGTTATGCTAAAAGATACCTGTTGCGAATTAAACTGATCAATGATAAAAGTAAAAACGACAGACATACATAAAATGGCGACATACCCGATTTTAAACGAACAATACTTTTTTGCGGTGAAGGATCCATCCTAATGGTGGAATGCGCAATCTCGCAATTTGCACCCACGAAACACAGACTTACGCATTCGAACCACACTCGTACACTTCGATGTTCAAAACTGCACTGATCGGTTTTTCAAACCAGTTTCCAACCAGGTGGTTGGGAGGTCAGACAGGGAAAACCACAAAAAACTGGATCTTGCATGAATTGTAGTGATACAAAATAACTAACTAAGGCATATAACTTTCTTTACAATATTATCGACAATCTGTCATTTAACAAAGAACAGTTAATAAAAAACCAGTTATGGTATTGAAGAAATTGTAGTTAATTGTTTGTTTTGTCTAATTCGTTTTGGTATATTTCTTCCTTAGAGAATATCTGCCAGATAATATCGCTAATCAGAAGTTTTAATATGGAAAATCAATGGGAATGAAAATTAGAAAGAATTTATAAATTTTTAACATAGCTTCTTTGTGCAAGAATTTTGAGTTGGGCATGTGTACCAAGAGTTATTGAAAAATAGATATAAAAAACATAATGGCAAGTTTAGGTGCAGTTAATAATACTCTAAGGTCGCTCAAATTAATGGGAGTGGTCCCCAATTATGGCAAAGAAGGCAAAAAGCACTGTATTTATCAAATACATAGTTCAATAACTAAACTATACTTCAACAAACTTTATACATGTGTTGGTTGTAGGGAGATAAAATTTGTAGACCTTTTGGCCAGTCACAGGTTACAATAGCAGTCAATATTACTAGCGAACGCATATGTAAGGATTGTCGCATTGAATTTATAAGAAATGTCGCATTGCCTTTATAAGATCTTGTTATCAAAACTAAAAAAGCTGAATATTTTATATTCTCATAATTAGCATTCTGTAGCTTAATCAAAAGGAGATATAATAAACGGCTGCAGTACAATTTCTTCACTCCAAAACCATGAAGTGAGATTATATGAGTATTATTTCTGATACATTTCACTCTCAGTGGATCTCATAAGCAAAATATTGCTGACTGGCCATTAACCTAAGACCTATAAAAAAGCACACCAATTGCAGAAATTTAGTGTCAAAATATTCCCTGAATTAAAACTTCCCAATTTACTGGTCCAAAATAAGGCGAAAAAATAATTATTATTTTCCCCTATTTTTATCATTGTATGTGAAAAAATATATTCGCTGAATCATTTTTTTTCAAAATATCTAAGCTCCATACATTTATTGCTCGCAAAACAACCCTAAAAATAAATAAATAGTGTTACCATGGGGTGAAGACGGTAAGACTAAATATATCCCTTGAACTGGCTGCTCTCAAAATATCTACCTTTCGAATTTGTTGCCAACGAAATAGTCTTAAAATATTATAAGAATTACTGTGGTGGTTTGAAGACCGCAAGTGTAAACTATACAAAAAAAAGTTATTGTCTTGAATTGAATGGAAATATACTCTTTGAAATAATTGCTCTGCAAATACCCACTCTCTGAAATCGCAGCTAGTGGAGTAACCATAATAAATGAATAATAATGATATAATCTATTTTTTAAGTAGTTTACTTTAAAAGTCCACTGTAATAATCTGTATTATTTTTGTACGTATTTTGAAAGAAATACGTCTTCTATTCAATGTTTGAGAACAACAAATATGTTTCACATACTTTACAGTCTTTACCCGCGTTAACAATCTTTATACATTTTTAGATGTTGTTTCACAAATCTGAAACCAAGCAATGCAGAGGTAGATACTTTGAGAGTAACTAATTAAGGAAATGTATTTCATTTAAAGGTTTAGCATGAAATGGTTTTTTTTCACATAATTTACTTTTGGACCTCCTACGAAAATAATTGTTTTCTACTCTTACATTGAGACCAACATATTCTGAATTTAGACATTTGGAGAATTAATTGAGGGAATACTTTGACACTAAAATTTGTACCAGTAGTGTGCACTGTTGCAGGTTTAGGTGTTAGCATAACGAGAAGTCAGCACCGCCAGCTGTAGTATTAATTTCCTGCCAAACTATAACAGCAATTAATTCGGAACTTGAGCAACTAATTAGTAATTAATTATGCTATAGATTCGAATTGTGATGGTAGAAGTATCATTAACACGGGTTTTAGAAAATAGATACGGAAAACAGAGCTAGAAGCATTTTTTAAAAACGTACTTCCATAAACGACCCTACATTTCGTTCGCTTATTGTATACATTTACCATTGTATGTGTATACAAAGACTTTATTCCAACTAAACAGAATTACAGTAAGCTATAAAACATTATTTTTTGTTACAGTTACTGTAACACATTATGAAAGAAAGAAAAAAAAGTGCCTGTTGTGGTTTGGAAAGGGCTTTCGACCGAGGTCTTTCTGCCCCTGAACAACTTTCTAGTACAACTGGTTAGTTACATCTTTGTGTATAATGGGAAACTATCTTTTTATACAAAGTATTTAGATCGGAAGCAATAAGAGCGAAGATCGATATTCAAAATAGTTTTGTTATTTTTAGTTTTCCTATTTTATTGATCGGAAACAAGTTGTTTTTAATTCTAGGTGTTTCATCGAGGTTGCAATTCGGTTTCAATGATGTTATTCAGTACAATTCCGAAATTTTCCGCGTTGAAGGTATCAATTTTTCTAGATTTACTAGAGAAGTAGTATCAATATTATGTAATATTCTTACATTATTATGAAATATGTAGTTAAACCTATAACCTAAGTAGTTAATTCAGAATTCTTAAAATAGCATACTTTACAGTCAGCAGTCAGTATTCGATTTGAACGTTCCTGCACGCTTTGATCAAATCAATATCATTACCATCGGGACGTTTATTAAACCCTTTGCCCCCATCGAGAACAGTTTCCCCTCCATCCTCTAAACGACGCGACGGCTAAGATCAAACGAGCACAAAACGAAGAGCACCATTTGCATAATTGCGCTAATCAACTCCGTTAACCCTGTCGAATTTCAATAGGGGAATATCTTTTTAATAACGTCGGCGCATTAAAAGGGAATTCCCATAAAGAAGTCCTCCGGGGGCCATTGTCGTTTGGTAATTTCAAAGAGTCGACAGTTTTATACAACTGTTCTCTCCGAGATCGCCGGGGCATTAAGAAAACGCTTCCGTTCCCTTTGCCCGCGGAGATTAATGAGCGTTTTCGTATAAAGTGGCCTGGGCAGAAATGAAACTTTCTTAATTAATAATGTTCGCCTGCGGGGGTGCATCGCAGTTACTGTTGTTGCCGAACGTGGAAGTAAAAAGCTGAGAGGTTGTTTTGCGCCGGGGATTTCGGGAGTCCATTTCCTCGCTGTTTGTTGTAGCGCATAATAGCGCCGAGTGGATACTGTTGCGATTTATGGTCCTATATATTGTGCTAATTCAATTCATCACCTATCCGCGTCGTATACAATGAGATAACAATATAGGTCACATCAAGTAACTACGTCCTAGATTTCACTGAATGCCTGTCAGAGAGATACAGGATGGGCCCAGGTATAAGCAATTATTTCGAATTGGCCTGATAATGGAATTACGGAAATTATGTTAATACTCTACGTTCTGTGTTAGCATGCATTGCAGATGTAGAATAAATAACATCACATAGCTAATTGCTAACTAAAATTTGTCTTGCGTATCTGAGCGCCCAATTTTCATCTAAGTTTTCTCTTCACATCTGCAAATTCAGATTCCTGCGATTGGAAATAGAGTTGGTGAGCGTAATACTGTTTAATGTTCCGAGTTCGTTTTGGTAACGTGAAGATGACCATCCCGCGTTGTCTGACATTCAGGAGAACCTCCCGATTCGATTTCTTACACTGATTGCTTTCGCCGAAGTAACCTCCTCGGCCTCTACTCTGGAGGCAATTATTAACGGTTTCGTAGTTTTTCCAAATAAAGGAGTGAAAAAATTGATCATTTGCAGTATATCCTAAAATATAAAGTATCTCCGGAACCAAGTAAGATCAAACACCCCCCTTTTTACTTCTGTGCTAGAGTGAAAATAATAAAAATAATAAAAAAATAGAACTATGAATAAATTGAATTTTAATGCAACGTATTTTAACGGTATATATTTGTTACAATTTTCTTCTATTGGCAATCAAACAACTTCGGGATCCTGCATGCTCGAAAACGATTAAATGATTACACAATAAAGGGGTGAAATTGAAAAAAAAATTCTTCTGTTTATTGGTAATTGTTGATGCAAATTTTGTTTCCCGTAAATCGGTATAATTAAGTAAACTATTTACAGTAATAATAATAGGTACATTTATTGAAATAAGAGTGAAATACACCGCATTATTGATAAATGTGGATATAGGCTCACATAAGAAGTATAATAATTAATAAAGATTAGAATCCTGGTTCACCGAGCTTTGGTGGGTTTTCTGGTACTCTATGTACTGCTAATTATTCCGACAGATATTCTTTGATTCAATATCTACTATTAACAATGTTTATGGCCTTGTTTCTGAAGAGAATATATGCCATGAACATGAAGAAAACAATGTTTAATGAAAGCTTGCTTTTCGTCCTCGAGATACATTATATACACGAAATATTATAATATTGTACTCAAGGTTTATATTTAAGAGCACTCATATGATTAAATGATTTTTTGCTTCCTACAATACCCTCATTCCTCTTCAAATGCGTTTTTATAAACTTACTAAGCCATTTCTTAAAACTGATTAAAGCAGTCAGTTTGTGCATTTATGATTAATTAAGCAACACTTTAGATATTTTCCTTCAGATATGATAATTTAATTTTAAATTTTGAACTTTTCTCACACTATGTAATTTTCATTCACTACGTACTCATGAACCTAAAACTACCTGATAATTGCTTAGAAATTGTATTTTTATATTATTTATAAAGAGTGATGTCTAGGCATCTACATAAAAATGAAATATCTGTTTAACGCTAAAATAATAAATTATATACCTGTAAAATAGATTATCGGTACACCCAAATTCGATGCTCACCATTGGTATCTTGGTCACAGCTACAGACTCGGTTAAATGGAACAATATGGGGATGTTTATCTAAGCTGTTCACACCTGCTTTTGTTTTTCCAAAAAATGCATCGACTACTAGATATCCTGAAAAAAACTGAAAATTGTCATTTTCTTCAAATGTGAACATTTTCCGTATTATTTATCGTATCAAAAAATTTCGAGAGAAACAGTTGTAGATATCAAAACATTCTATAAGCATAGAGTATAAAAATATTTTTTACCTTGCACCAGTTTCGAGATATGACAGAAAAGTTGTATTTTTTTAAATGGAAACCATAGCTGATTTTGACATTATTAAATTATTTGAGCTTTTCCCTTTCCAACGATATAAGGTTCTATGTATTTAACTTCCATAGTTTAGGAGATATGAAGAAAAATCATATTCCACACGGAATGTGGCATACGGAATGAGTTACAACAATATTAATGTTTTGCAACAAAGTGCCAAGTGTCACAGGCTTTTAACTCCGTTAGTGTACGTCAATTAATGAATTGTAGAAAAAGTGTCGAAAAGCGTGTTACCAAATGTTTAGACGTAAACAGCCGCCATATTGAACATCTTTTGTAGGAAAATTTTGGTTTATTATTATCGTGTTTATTTTTACTATGTTTATTGTTATCATGTTTACTGTTACCACGTTTATTGCTTCCATGTTTCCTTTTTTTGAAATTTATTGACGTACTACATTTGAGCCGAACCGCTTTTTGAGAAAATCTTTTTTCTTTACATATACTAAAGCACAAAAGATAACAAATACTAGATATCCAGTCGTTTGTTTTGAAAACAAAACATAGTTCTTAATCACGGACAGTGTCATGTGGCTTAATATCTGTGTGGAATATGATTTTTCTTCTCCTAAACTATGAAAGATAAATACCTCGAACCTTATATCGTTGGAAAGGGAAAAAATCAAGTAATTTTATAATGTCAACTATAGTTTCCATTTAAAAAATACAACTGTGGGTCGTCACATCTTGAAACTGGTGCAAGGTAAAAATATTTTTATTATCTATGCTACAGAATGTTTTGATATCTACAACTTTTTTCTTCAAAATTTTTTGATACGATAAATGATATGGAAAATATTTACATTTGAAGAAAATGACAATTTTTAGTATTTT
Source organism: Diorygopyx duplodentatus (assembly GCA_033557515.1). Classification (NCBI taxonomy): domain Eukaryota; kingdom Metazoa; phylum Arthropoda; class Insecta; order Coleoptera; family Scarabaeidae; genus Diorygopyx; species Diorygopyx duplodentatus. The sequence continues at coordinate 10,064 of JAWQRJ010000333.1, forward strand.
CAGTATATCTAGTAGGCGATGCATTTTTTGTTGGAAAAACAAAAGAAGGTATGAATAGCTTAGATAAACACCCCCATATTGTTCCATTTAACCGATTTTTTCTCTGTACCTATTACGGTTTCCAAGATAGCAATGGTGAGCATCGAATTTGGGACACCCATAATTATTGTATACTGTTATGTTGTTTTTAGAAATTAAGTAACTATAAACATTTTAGATACATTTCGTTCTTTTTTTCCAAAATAATCAACTATGAAGCGATTTAATTTTTATTAACGTGTTTTTAACTTAGCGATACTCCAACTTTAACGTTAATATAAACACACATCGCTAATAAATAATAATTAAATATAAATTTATTTAATTTTAGGATTAAATTAATATTAAATTTAATCTTAACATCTTCACAGTATTAGAATTTTAGGACATACAATTGATGATTTTACCCGTATCCTATACGTACCCTTAAAAATTATGCACGTAATTGAAAATTGCTCGCCTTAATTCACAATTTATTATTGTGTTTTTTTAAACCATTATATTTCAACTTTTATTTAAATTTTGCGAAGTAACATGCGAAAAAACTGACCAAAACAATTGTTTTTTAATAAGTAACGATACGAAAAAACGTTTCTAGATTAGCAAAAATTCAATCAAAGTGTATTTTAGGTGCAATTTATGTTCCGAGATATATTGAGCAAATGCAAATTTTATCATTTTATATTTGCAACATGGCTGCCTAATATTCTAAGTTAAACGTACTTTTGAAATGAATAATTTTTTTGCTAATAAAAATTATTTATTTACTTATTAGTCGTATTGTTGAACACCTGGTCGGCCTATCTTTGCCGAGGTTCCCAAATAGCGTCTATATTTAATTTAAAATTATTTACCTATCCGGCTTTTTGTATTCTTTAATCAAACTTTACTTCAGTTGCTGATGATGTACAAAAAGCATAGTTCCTTACTTAGTTTTAATAAAATTAACTAGTTTTAATGTATTACTAATTATTTTCCTTAACTTTAGACCTTAGTTTGTAGTCTCTCTTTCTTGATGTTTCAAAAACTATACAAGATAAAGGTATTTGGTACCAAAATAAAGGAAATTAAACACTCCATTGACAATCACCATAAAATATGGGATGTTTTATTTAAAAAATTGGAATTGAAAGTATTGCTAATTAAATAAAATATAGATTAAGTGAAATCTATATTAAATAAAATGAAATATAGATAATTCCAACTCTACTTACAAATACAGCGATCCGTTTTAAGATGCCACTCATTTTTTTATAATCAGCGAATGGTGTAAATATTAAGCTTAAATGAACAGTTAGTATTGTTGAAAACATTATTTAACAAATCATAACTTAACAACAATGCATTTGAAGGCAAAAACAAATAGGGTTAAACACACAACTCAAGGAGGCCTCAGATCTATTAAAAAATAAGGGGTGCGCGCATATGTGTCACTAATTTATGTGTTAATGTTAAGTTCATTAACACTCCCCTAATTAATGTTTTATCCAAGTAGGGACAAAGCTATTACCGCAGTCCGGAGTACTAAATGGGCACACTGTAGCCTTAGTCAGATACAAAAACTTATCTTATCTTAAAACTTAAAAAATCATTTGAGACACTATATCGAAAATCGTATGGTATCAAACGGAACATCCCGCATAATTTGCAATAATTTTAGTACATAAACTTTTATTAACATGAAAGTTTTTGCATTTATTTTTTTATTTCCACTACGAAATCGTGGAATGGCACTTTACTCATTGAACCTGTGCATTACCAACTATTACCAAATATAAGAAGAATATAATTTAATATTTAACCAATAAAAGAACAAAATATACTTTTTTAATAAATTCCAATCTGACAAGTGGTAGAAACAGATGTTTAGATTACTTTATTGATTAATATTTAGATTACTTGCAAGTTATATTTTACTTACTCTTAAACCATTTTCCGATCTTTCTCAGTGCTAGCCAATAATCCCTAGAGGTGTAAACAGTATCACCAGCGTATGCAACTGTTCTGCTGCAGGTTTCTATTGAGAACATTTCATTACCGTAGATGTTGAAAATTATTGGCCCGAGTCGCTGTCAAGTATGATCAAATGCGACACATTGTTGTCGCACACATTTTCGAGTTAAGTTTCGGCGAAAAGGTTCAATGTGATTTCTCTTATTACTTATCGAGCTCTTTCTATGCTTTCCGGTAGTAATAGATGACTGACGGTATCAAATGCTTTGAATAAACCCAAAAGACACCGATTGCTGAGAGTCCTTTGTCTAGAGCTTCCTAAATCAACCGATTAAGTTTATAGTATTGCGTGCTCTGTGTGGAGACCCCAAGGAAACTTGAAAGTTTTTGTGGTGTTCATTTTAATATTTGATACGTCTAATCTACTAGGCTAAGCTAAACTATCATCGATTTTCCACAGTTTAGCTTTGTTTTTATTGAGTGCCTATTTTAAGTTTACTGGAGTAGGTACTACAGGAAAACAAGTAGTGCCTACTCTAGTACTTTTTCGAAGGGGTGATTTATTAATTATTTGTGATGCACGACAAGGTGTTTAACGCAAAAACGGCTGAAAGCGTGTTTGATATATTTGTTTAGTGTAACCACGATTAATCTACAAAAGACGGTTAACTACTATATGAACTAAAATTTAATATGCGTTTCTTAAAGATTAAATAGTACAACACTGAAAGTACGTCGCTGTAGATTCACCATTCTGAAGATGCAATACTTCTATTCAAATCATACCCCTTATCCAAACATATCCCCGGTTGAAAATGCATCGATGTATATTTATCAGCAAATCCCGAATTCAGCAGGACGGAAATCTTCCCGTCGCATCGAGAGCCTTATTAAAATCGTATGACTTCTTGGCGGGCCCTCTGCGGCGTTGAATACAAGCACGCGTCCCGTCTAAGTGTGACGGCATTTGAATACGAAATCCTCTGCTCACGACTTGCAGTGCGGCCACACACCGGCGAGAATCTTTCTGCAAATCCCTGAAACTACCGTGAAGCGCCTCCATTCAGGCCGGCGCACCTGAAATATTCAGCTCAAAGCGGGGTATAATCACCGCATTAAGTATTTAGGCGGGACGTATCACCAAAACAGAAATGCAGGGGGTCGGCGCGACAGAATTCAGACGTCATTACCGTTTTAAATATTTAAAGTGAGGCGTTTGCCCGATTCTTACTTTTACCGGAGAAATGACGAAAAGTGTTGGAGTCGTTACGAGAGAGGGCGGATTTATTATTTATTTTTCAGGGCGCGGACGAAAATTTCCATATTTTATGGCGTCTTCATAATTGTCGGTTGTTCAAGCTAGTCAGGTACCGAGTTTCACTTGTTTTCCGAATGGATCGAAGGCGGGGGATAACGGGGGGCGGGGGCCTGGAGTTGTAGGGCTAAGAATTACGGAATTCGGGCACGTTTTTCACGAAGCAGGCAAGCTTGAGTTGGCGTAACTCTTATCGGTATAATTATCGTTCTGTCAAGAAAGTTAAATGAATGTAATTGTTATTGAAAGCACGTAAGGAGGAAATGTTTGGTGGAAAATTTAATTTCGGTTCGTAAAACATGTAATAATATTTCCAAAAGTAATACACCGTTGAAATATTCATATACAAAGAAATTTATAAGAATACCACCATTTAATTAGATAAGTCTTTGTTTTCTAATATAGTGCCTTTATAATAATAATTTAACATAACTTTCAATAAAGGAAATATCACAAATTACTGATTCACACGGTATAATATAAAATATAGCATGCTCTAAAGAATGATTCTTTTCGTGTACATTTACGATTGTACAAAAGGTGTCATTGTAGAAGAAAATGTCATAGGAAGATAATGTCATAAGTTATCGATGGTATATAATATAAATCACAAAAGTTTAAAGAATAAAGGTATTTATATAAGGTATTCGGCAAATAATTAGTCTTTTATAACTGCTTCTAACTACCATAAAGAAGGTATACAGTTCCATTTATTTTATTTTTCAAGAAAATTGAGAAAATATGTTACCTTTGGAAACAACGCCCCCTAACTAGTTTGCTCAAAATTACTGGATACTATTAAAGAGGAGCTTTAAATCGACTTAAAGGTATTTTTCAAACAAGTCTAAGCTTACTCAATTCGGGTAGATAGTGGCGAAGATATCGCTTTTAATATTTCGTCAGCTTCCCCAACCCTTATTAAGGGTACGATGATAATTCTTAAATTAAGCTGACACAGAATTAGTTCGTCTTCCCAGTGCTATAATATTATAGCTTGTTCGGAAATATTTTTTAGAGTTTATTAGTCACCCTGGCAATTACTTCCCCAAAAAAAAATTCCAGAAATATATTATGCCCACTTTAGTCAAGAAAATTTTGCCTCTAAACTTTATTCCTATATCGCCGCTCTTAGTGGAACTGCGGTATATTATCTACAACTATTTCAATAATCCTTATTTATATACGGCATCAATTTGAAAACTTTCAGTCTGAATTGCTTGGGAACCATTAAAGATGTCAAAATAAAATTGTGGAAGATATTACAACAGCTAGGAAGACATCGAACTGTAAGGCTGGGTTATGTTCCTGCGGAATCGGGTCGGTCACCAAAATCAACAAATACGATAATACAATTTAATGAAATGTTTCAAAATCAAAAGTTTCATTTCGTTGTGATTTAATTACATTAGTTTAATTACATTCTGTTAATTAATACATCCAAATTATTTGAACAGACACGCTAAGCGCCGAAGCAGTGATGAATATATCACAACTGTACAAAGAAAATTGCAAAATATGAAATAGTTTTAACGTGGTCTTGCAAAAATAGCAAAATCATTGCAGGGTGTAACGCAACCTATACGGCAAACTTTTATGGGTAAGAGCCACTGATGAATAATGACGATTCATGCAAAAAATGTAAAATTCGAAAAACTATGCTTGCAAGCAGCTTGAAGAAATCTTTGAGAACCATTTCAACGCACAGACGAGCTGCTCGACGTATCCATGAGTCATAGACACGACCAATGACGTATCCATGAGTCACAGACTGACCTAAGACAACAAAGTTTTCGGAAATCACTGAGTGACAACCATGTGACAACTGAGTCAACAGTCAACAAACATTTCTCAAACGGTTTTGGACGAAATTTCAAAAAATCATATCTTTCTTATCTTAATACATTTATTAAAATTTCTTTCGATTAATCGTAAGTTCTTGCCATGGACTATTATCCCTGAAAGTTGTGTCGTATAGGTTGCGTTACACCCTGTATATGGAGAAACAGGTATTATAATGCTTTATTTTAGGTGAAAAAAAACTTTGCACCATCCGGAAGATGGGGTTTGTCATTTTCAAAAATTTTAGGATTAAAACATATTTTGCGAAAACAACTTTTTATTCTACGCAAAAAAAATTAAGGGGACAAGAAATAAAACAGCTTTAAGAACAAGAAAAGCTTTAATGAGTAATTATTTTATTTAGAATATCTTTGTTTTGTGTCACAATTCTAAAATCTGAAGAGATAGATACAGCAGAAAACAAAAAATTAATGTATGCAATTACAAATGTAATTTTATCAAATAAATCGTACAAAGTAATAATAAATGTATAAAATAACTTTATTACCGAATGGCCACAACATCTTTTATAAACACATCACTATTTTTTAGAAAAATGCTGACATGTAGAATAACAATTGTATAAAAAAATCTTACATTGACTCGGATTGACTAAAAAAAAATTATTTGCTTTTGTTAGCACAAAAAGTAATGTAAATTCTCAAATACAAATATATATTCTATAGCAGTTCTCAGGAACGTCTTGAGTGTGCAATCTGGAACTGATAATGGCTAATTTACCATAATTCACAGTATTGTTTCTCTCATACCATAATTCAAACGTATCTCCTAGTAAAAGAAATGTAGTAATACTTCTCAATGCTGGAATTTATTTTTCTTGCAGCAGGTACTAAAAATAACACCTGCTGAAAGAAAGTGGATATTTAGATTTATTTATAAATCTTAAAGTAGGTAATGTAAACTTATTTTATTTGTAATGCATTAATAATGTTAATTTTATTTTACTGTGGGCGTAGGAATGTAGAACTTGTCACATTGTGCGATAGGAGATTGGTTTGCATAACTGAAGTGATAATGCATGCATAAATAAATTGCTGTGTACATTTTACAATTTAAACTATGCGTAATGAATACTTTTGATAATATATTTGAAACGGAAAAGTATGTGAATTGAAGAGAAAATGGATTTTCCCACAATATAGTATTGACAGAGACTTTTACATTTAAAATAGCAACCCAGTCGGGTTTCGCTTGTTACGAGATTTTTTATAACATAACCCACCCTTAATATAAATGCCGCGAGGGGTGACTCACCCCTCGCGCGCAAGTTACCCCGACTTTAAAATCTCAAACATCACTAAACGTTTTGTAATACGTTAAATTAACATTAAAAGAAAAATGTAAATTAATCAATTTGTTTTCGATAACTCCGATTTTATTGAAAAAGTTGACATTTTTAAAAGCTCTAATTTAGTATGTTTTATTTAATTTTTAATCCGGTTTATAACAATTTTCACTTATTAAATGTTCGAAATGGTACCTATTTTGTAAGCAATACTACAGTCGATTTTTGAATTTCATTGTGGCATTTTCAAAGGTTTGCCTTCTTATGGTTCTACATTTCCTTATAATTCGTTGCCGAAGGTCTTCAATTGTTGCAGGTTGTGCTTTTTAAGAAATAGATTTTAAAAGGGTTGATAGCATTAATTACTTTACCCAACCCAACCCCATTTTTTAATTGCGGATTTTGAAAGAACTATTTTTTGTATATCAGGCATGTGAAATGCAAGGTAGGTTGCATAAGAAACTATTTTAGAAAAATTGCACATTAACTTATTAAATTAAAAACAACAATAATGCACTAAACTAAATCAAATGTTCAAAATGAGCTCCATTTGCAACTTCACAGTATTCAAGACGGGAAATAAACTCTCTTTGCACATTATCAATTACTTCCGGTGTTATAAGCTGCACTTCCATTCGGATTATGTCCTTTGAATCATCCAGATTACTCGGTCTGTTAAAGTACACCTTACTTTTGAGGTACCCCATAATAAGAAATCTAAAGGCATTAGATCTGGCGACCTGGCAGGGCATTCAATAGACCCTTCTCCACCCAACGTTTTATTTAATAGCATGGACAGCGGCCGCGTAATGACCAGGTACACCGTCTTGGAAATGAAGATTTGATCAGGTGGGAGGTCTGGCTCTTGTTGACTTGGAAATAAATCTGCGAGAGCGGGAACGAGACGATACTGAAGGAATTCAAGATGTTTGTATTCAGACAACGTTTGTTCAAAGAAATAGGGACCTAACACCCGCCACCCAACAATACCACACCACACGTTAACTTATTGTATATCTTATAAAAAATGGGGTTGCAATTAAACAATTTTTTTGATGACGTCACCATCATAAACATAGGAATGTCTCTGCGAATTTTGAAACAATATTATCGAATATATGGATTACTTTTCGAAAGCACTGTATACGAGAAAAAGCAGTTAGCGTTATGTCTAAAGTTTAGTAATGAAACGGTATGTTAGGGTGTTTCATTTTTCCAAAGTTGTTATTTTCACATGAAAATAACTTTGCTTGCGCCCCAAGTCTCAGTGATTTAAAAGATATATATGCCAAATTTCAAGATTGGATAATATTTAGAGGTTGCACACTTTGATCAGTTTTGTAAAAGTAGATTTTTCAATGTTAATTACTTTTATTGGGAAAACTAGAAATCACAAACTTGAAAATCGAAGAGTCACTCTTTGAAAATCCTCCTCATTTGGTCTTGCATTGGGATAAACACAGTTGCCCATGGGAATGTCAAAATTTTGGAAGATAGAGCGGCAGTTCTAGTGACTGGCAAACATTTTGAGCATTTGCTTGGCGTACCTATTAACCCGATTTGGACGTTAGTCTTTTGATACTACAGCATCTAATATAGGGCTGATCCAAGGGGCATGCACCACAATTGAAAGGGAATTCGGATGAACATTGTTGTGGTTGGTTTGCCGTCATCATACCCATGAACTAATATTGAAAGGAGTGTTTGAGGAGCGTTATGGTATACCATCGAGTGGTCCTGACATCCAGATGTTTTGTAAGTTCCAAAGTCTGTGGGCTTCACTTGATAAGAAGTCATATACGACAATGCTGGATGAAAAGTCCCGGTCAAGGCTTTGAAGAAGAACAACCAGTGAAAATGGTTAGCTACCTCCAAAATGTCTTAAAATACGGAAGTCATCCAGGAGGTTGGTCTGAAAACGACTTCAGTTTCAGGATCCCAGGGTCTCTGCATCAAGCAAGGTGGATGGCAAAGGCAATATATGCACTTAAAATTATCCTCTTCACTAAACAGTTGAATATTCCTCAACGAGAATTGAAAGGAATGAAACGGGTTGCACATTTTGTCAGCCTCATATATATTCGTTTTTGGCACGAGGCAATTGTAAGTCGATGGGCTCCAAAGAATGATTTGGATATGCTACAGCTTCTGAGCACTTACCCAGATGCAGACGTAAAAAAAAGTGCTCTCACAGTTGCTAAGAGACACCTTTGTATCTATCAGAAACCAACGTAGGATTGGCTTTTTTGGACGAACGTATTACTCAGGACTAAAAATTTAGAAACCAAGCCTGCAAAGAAAAGGAGATGAAACGATTAGAGTGTAAAAACCTAGTTTTTGAAGCAAGAGACCCGAGCATTTCGTTATTAATAAAACAAAGACGTTCTTTGAATTGTTTGGGATCCACGACGAGACAGAATACTACTGTTATTCTCTAAGAAGCCATATGAACGCTCTTAAGGTGGTCAATAATACGGCAGAAAGAGGAATTGCTCTGATAAAAGAAGAGTTCAAGAGTTCAAACTTGATTAATATAACACATGTTTTGCCTATCATACTACCTATTAATCTTAGTATCTAGTTTTAGTATTGTTTTAAGTTTGTGGTTTCTAGTTTTCTAAACTGATCAAAGTGCGCAACCTCTAAATAGTATCCAATCTTCTTGAAATTTGAAAATTTTTCAGATGAACATTGTTTCACCGTAAAATGAGGCATTTGATGTTATTTGCATTATTTTCGATTCAACATTTTTTACTCCTCTCTGCTATTTCTCTTCTAACGAGTCCTTTATTTTTTTGTCGTAATTTCTCTTTCCCCATCTAAAGTTTCTACAGATCTTTTACCTTCTTCTCCACTGATCTTTTCTTCGAATGGCAATATTTTGAAATACCAGGCAGTCGTTTCATGAGTGCTAAGAATATGAAAATTATATCGCTATAGTGGTACAGTGAATTAATTTAATATTACAGTTTTTTGGTGTTTATTTTGTTCTGTATATTCCGATTGATTCAATCTTCATCGGCATCTAGGAATAAGACGTAGGGTTATCAAATAGGGTTATAAATATTACCTGTGTCTAAATGAATTCAATTGCGCCAAAAAACCCAACGGGCTGGACTCCCTTGGACTAAGCGAAAAGGAAGAAGAAATGATTCCTCCTTTTCGCTTAGTCCAAGGGAAATGGTTTATGTGTGCTAAGGCAAGCTACAGAGTCTCATTCGTGTGTTGTGCGAATACTATCAGTGTTGCTTGTCGTTTGTACAATTTTCATTTACTTGAAAAAGATGGTTCGCTCCCGCCCACTAGAAGGGAAAATAGAAGCAATCCTCATTTACCTTCATTTACGTCCGCACTGTATAAACCAAAACATCCAAATCAAGTATTTTGGGGTTTTGTTAAAGTAGTTGAATTCTTGAATTCCATCTGGTAAACTCACTTCTCTTATGCTTAGCCATGCAAAAACGCGCGCTTTTGCCCAAGCAGTCGTGGAATTTCGAAAATTGCGGTCCATAATTAATTAATATGATACAGTGCTTTTCTATGTCAATGACCGCTTCATCCGGGATGACAGTTAAAACAAATCTGCCTAAACCATTCCTCGAAATGTTCTATGTTTATTTCACACATCAAGGTCCCCTCCATAAAACTATCAAGGGAGCTCATCCCTTGATAGGTTTCCCTGTGGCCCTTCTCATAATGAAGGTTGTAATATTTTCCTTTTCATCGAAATTATTACATTGTGTCTGCACCTTTTTGACCCATACGTGATTGTTGCCCCAGGAATCAGTACAAAGGCTATTTGGTTGCAATTAAAAACCCGGGGTCATTTTTCGTAAAATAATTTGCTAAATCCTCAAACCACAGTCTTATATTGGTTTCTGATAGAGAAGAATATCGACCTTTTGTTAGGTTTTGTGATATTCGCAAATGATTATTGGGTTTGCGTAGGTGTTTTATAAACTTTTGATCTCTATCATTATCACTATGTAATAGATAATTATAATTTGTAATGGGAGATCTCTTGCCTCCCAAATAGAAGATTTTACCGGATTTAATTTTTCTGGTGGGTCTGTGAGGGTTATCGGTACCTTAAGTATTATCGTCGAAAATACAAACTGCACGCGCCGCATGCATCTCCATAAACATAAACTTTTGGTCAACTATTATTCTCCGGTATAGGGAGCGCAGCTTGGCGTTCAGCAAACAAACGTATCTCACAATTGAGAGCAGAGTCGGGCGTCCGCACAATATCTGGCCGTTCGTTTTTAATTTTCGTGGCGCCGCCAAGCGAACCGGCCGACTCGCTAACTACGGCCACGGACCGTTGTCCGATAAATTAAAAATCCGAATGAACTTTCGCTCGCTCGATGAACAGGCGTGGGCAGGCGGGCGCGCAGATGAAAACCCGCGGCAGCGTGTGCATTGTGGCACATTCCTCGGCCTCATTTCTCTCGGCGGAAACAATGCCTTTGTGCGTGGGCGAAATGTGCCCCACCGCGATCGTAATATATTTCGGCACGGGAGGACGAAGGGGAGGAAAGAGACACGTCAAGTCGGATACTGTTCGGAGGCGTGTGGCGCCGGGCTGGAAGGTGCAAATTGAAAAACGGCATCCTTTGAGTTATAGCGAACGCCCAAAGGCAAAACACGGCTATGGGGAGCAAATGCGGATGATCGGAATCTATGTACGGTCGTCGCTTTTCACTGTTATCCCGAAAACCGAAGCCTATATGTACTTCGCTTTATGAGCGAACGTGAACTATTGCACCCAGAAAAGTTTTAACACCGTATGCTATGACGAATGAATGAAAATTCATTTTTTGGGAAAATGAATTTTCCAGAACTGATTTGACGACCCATAACTGATTTTTCAAAAATACTGCTGTCACCTTCTTTACCATGGGAACCAACTTCTATGATAATGAATTTATAATCAGCATCACAAAGTGCTAATAACATTCGAAAAATAGTTCTTATAATTGTAGAATAATGATCCACTATTTGCTGGACATAAAAGTCGTACGTTTACCATCTCACGCCTCGATGCAATTTGGAAAATTCCACTTCTTATTAAATCTATCAGGAAGGTTCTTAAAGTCGGAAACAGTTGGATCAGGTAAAAATATAGGTACTAATTTGTCGCACAACTGTTTAATTACATCTCTTACAATAAATAACACTAATTGGAAATGCGAAACGCAAATGCCAAAGAAGTGAATGTTTCGACAGTAGCAAAAAATCTGTAAAAGATGCAGTACAAATATATATGTTTCAGGTAGTGACTGCAAAAAAAGATGGCGTAACATTAGAGATACGTACTTGAAACTTAAAGTAACTAAAAATGGTACAGGACATTACAAAATTATCTGTAATGAAGCACTTAGAATTTCTCGACAACTTTAATTATGAACGAAGGTATATAAGGAGCAGACAGCTATAACAGGTGTTGTATTAAAAGAAAAATATTGAGCAATAACTCAATTCTAGTTTTAAGTACTTATATTAACAATTATTGTATACTACCAGGTGTCCGCAAATAAACGTACGCTATTTAAGTTGGTAATCCGGAGTTAAGTTTTAGACATTTGGCGTCACTACTTGTCAAAAAAAATTCAATCAGTGGAGTTATGTATTAATTTTTAAAAGATTGAGATAACTTAACAAAAACAAACATGGAATGACAACAAAACTTCTTGGTAGCAATTTTATTTATAACAAATGTTGGAAATGATTCCCATTATTTTGTAAACACATAGGTACTTATAAACATTGACATGTCAAATGGCAGAGTTGCCAACAGAACTTGAAGTAGGCCACCTATAGGTGGCCTTTCACCTTTTCCCACTACGCTCTGGGCGGGGTGTAAATGGACGACTCGATAATGCGCACGCAAAATATGCTCACGTAGAGCGACAAGTAAGCAGCCCACCTGTTATTTCGGTTGATTTTGAGAATGTAAGTCTGTATATAACCAC
>JAWQRJ010000334.1:0-22455 GCA_033557515.1 Diorygopyx duplodentatus
AGACCTATTATATAACTATTATATAATAAAATTTTGAGGGGAATTGAAATATCGAATAATATACCGGGCGTTCTATTTAAAAAAAGGTAACTGTTTGCTGCCATACTTTTTTGGCATATCCTGTACAAAATATTGTTTTTTACTTCAATACATTTTAAAAAACCTTAAATATTTTGTATTTAACTTTTTTTCCAGCTATCTTAGTTTAGAAAATAATCGACCGTTTCCATACATAAAAGCGACTTTCCACAGGGAATAGTCCAAGTCCATGGCTTTCGTGGCAGACAAACCTTCTAGGAAGTTTTTGATTTTCTTATTTTTGTGGTCATCCTACATCTCTTTTAACTCCCTCGTCATCTTATTTAGAAGAGTTTTGTCAGTAGGTGCATGCGTTAAGTGCAAACGTCTTCTAATCTTTCTTCTCTCGTCAATTTTGAGTTTTATGAGAACCGGACAGTATCCATCGCTGTTAATCACATGTTTGTTAGTTTCCTCAGAGGTGGAATTCCATGCTGTGTTCTTTATTGATTTGGTTAGTTCTTCTGCTGCTATATCAATATCGTCATCTCTTTTTAGGGGTATATCCAAATTGATTTGTCTGACAAGGTGTGACCTGAAGAGATTGGTGTTTTTGTTGGCTAACATTGGAAGCTTTGAGGTGTGAAGGATTTGGGTGTTTAGCGAAAGTAGAAGGGGTGTGTGGTCAGATGAACGATATGACTGAATTGTGAGGTAGTTTGAGGAGATTCCTTTTATGATGCAGAAATCAATAAACTCAGGAGTCTTGTCGCGGTTAGTAGGCCAATATGTAGGCTCGCCTGTCAAAAGATATTGAAAATTGTTTTCCTGCAATACTTTATACAATTTTCTTCCACGAGGTGTGTTGATTCTGGAACCCCATTCACTATGCTTGACACTGTGGTGTTTCGTTGACAGTCATAAATTTCTCAAAATATTATTTTTCTTTATTTAAATCTGCCGTTCAAAATATTCTGTTGATTTACTGACGTATGAAGGATGCTTGGATTCAAGGTGCCTTTTTAATTTTGATGGTTTCATACCCTCCATAGCCAAAACATTATTGCAAATTAAACAAAGAGGTTGTTCATTATCATCACAATTGTTAAAAGTAAAGCCATATTGGAGAATTAAATAAAACGGGTAGAGAACTTCTTTTATTTGCCTTTATTAATATACTAGTATACCGGTTTCGAACCCTATAAGTTCATCACCAGTCCCTAATCTACAAGTAAAACAAACTAATTAGGAGAAAAATGATAAAACTGATAATAAGTATCTTTTAAGATGTGAAATAAAATATAAAGGGGCAGAGAACAAAATATAAAAGGTAAAATATTTATGGAACTTGCAGTCAGTTTTTAATTTTATCTTTTATCTTATTTTAATTTGGTTTGATTGTTTATAAATTTGTTTTTCACTTTATGTTTTATACTGCTGTAACATTCAGTTCCAATGTCAGTTTCGGTTTGTGTGACACTTTATTTTATTTTATTTTTAAAGTTTCTCCTTGACCTTCAACTTTTGTAACCTGTATTTGGCGTTTCCGCATGGAGAACCACACTTTTGTAAAAGATTTTAAAGCGTCTGTTTCGTTCTTTTATCTTATATTTTCGTTCCAATGTGTTATTGTTTTATTGCTAAATGCGTCCAACATCTTCCTGTTTATACCGTCGCATGTGATGAACCATAACTGACTGTAAGTTCCATAAATATTTTACCTTTTATATTTTGTTCTCTGCCCCTTTATATTTAATTTCATATCTTAAAAGATACTTATTATCAGTTTTATCATTTTTCTCCTAATTAGTTTGTTTTACTTGTAGATTAGGGACTGATGATGAACTTATAGGGTTCGAAACCGGTATCCTAGTATATTAATAAAGGCAAATAAAAGAAGTTCTCTACCCGTTTTATTTAACAATTCTATTTGCAAGATGGAACAACCTAACATATATTGGAGAATTGTCTCATCGTATTTTCTTTTTCGCATTTTAGGTACCTCTTTCCGATTACTAGATCATGCTTGAACAGACTTGTAGCATTGCCATCTACGTAATTAACTTTGTTACTCAAGGTCAGCCATTTTTTTATCCATAGGTAAAAAATATTTTTATTCTAAATACCAACCTGAATTGAGTAAAACAGTAAAATACAATATTGTTTTGTTATCTATCCACTTATTAAGGTGAAACGGAAATAACTGATTACACTGGAAATACGTTATCACTGCACTATTCGCAGCGGCGCCGCACGCAAATTTATTCCCGACGTGCTTGTGTGAAAATTACAAAATGCAGTGGATTCAATTAATGATAATGAAGGGAATCCGACTAAAGTTTTTTTAAATTCAAGTGTTTGAATTTAATTTTTGCTTCGTGACCCCACTAGGGGGTCACGGCCCATAGTTTAAGAAACACTGTCAGTAAAACTCTGAGCAAAAAATGCTTTCATCTCATCGGAAGTTACAGGAAACCCTTCTCGGAGTAGGTTTTCTTAGTGCGGTGCTTAGTTTGTCGAACCTGCTATCTTCTCTCTCATTAATTAAATAGGAAATGTATGAAACGAAGTAAATTTATGTTTAGAAGCAGAAGGTGGACATTTTTAACACCTTTTATAATAGTTGTGATTTTTTAATTGATAACAATAAAAATTAAACTTTGTCTTATTAACAATTTTAACTTCTTTAAATAATTATTTAAAGAAAAACAAATTTTTTTTTTCGATGCGCCACTGATTTTTCCTAGTTCCTTTACTCTAGTTGGAAAACCAATACCAGTTGTGTAGGTTTGGTTGGTTGCCTAACATTCATGATCACGTGGGTAAAAAACATAGGAATTTATGAAAGCCAAGTACAGTGCACTCCCGATTAACCGAGGTAATTGGGACCGAGGGTGCCTCGGATACCAAAAAACTCGGATAATACGGACTGATAAGGAATTTTAGGATATATAAAGTAGTTTAGTACATATATAATGAAAACAGCGTACTTAATACGCAGCTTCATGTATTTATTAGAAGGAAGTAACATAATAACTTTTACAGTACGAACAGAACAAACATTAAAGAAAAAAGTTAAACATTAAAAAAGTCTTTCATAGTCCTTTGTTTCTCTTTTTTCATTCTTTTAGTTACGGCAATATTTCGCCACCGTTTGAGAAAAAGTAAATCGTGGGCAGTTACTTCTTCCTGCTGCTCAATGTAAGCCGGGGCCAAGTCGATAGCTTTTAAGCCGTCGGAGTGCGGTATTCTTTTGATTTCTTTTTCGTCATCACTGTCATTTTTATTGTTGCGAATGTTGACAATTTCAATGATGGTGTCATCGATTAACTCTTGCACCTCGTCCTCGTTCGCCCATTCTAGGATATCTTCACTGTTTATAGGGTCGAATAATGGAAGTTTATTTGCAAGAGTAACAAGTTCACCGACATCATTGTTTGAATCCCTCTTTGGTTTTTCAATACCAAAAATCTTCCTTCATGATTTTTGTAGCGTTGATTTCTTTATATCGTGCCGTGCGTCTGCTACCCAATATAAAACGTCTTTAATAGTGATATCTTTCAATATTTTTGTCACATCTTCACGTTCATCTAAACATTCCATCAAAAGTTGTAGCAACTTTTTTCGGTAGTTCCTCTTTAAAGTTTCTATGATGTTTTGATCGAGTGGCTGAATTAGTGATGTAACATTGGGAGGTAAAAAAAACTGCTCTAATTTCGCCACTTTCTAATTCTTCAGCATTTGGATGGGTCGGAGCATTGGCGAGAACAAGTAAGGCTCTTCGGGGCAGTTTTTTCTTTTCATGCAAAGCCTCTACGTTAGGAATAAACTCCTGAAAAAACCACTCTTTCAAAATGGTTGAGTCCATCCAAGCACTCTTTTGGTTTCTATATAACACTGGTAAACTAGCCACATTTAAGTTTTTGAAAGCTCGAGGTTTCTTTGATTTTCCGATAATTAAACGTTTCAGTCTAAGGTCACCAGAAGCATTTATGCATCCCAACACGGTCACTTTGTCTTTGCTTTTCTTATAACCGGGAGCGGACTTTTCCTCCCGGGATGCCAAGTGTTTTGGTAGGCAACATTCTAAAATTTAAACCCGTTTCATCACAATTGAAAATTTGTCCAGAAGCAAGGCCTGATTTTAAAATAAGCTTTTCAGTTTTCTTTGAACTGCGTCATATCCTCAACATTAGCAGACAGCTTCTCTCCACTGATATTAAGTTGTTTTATTCCATGCCTTTTTTTCCACCTGTGTAACCATCCTGAACTGGCAGTGCACTCTTCTTCCCAATCTTTAAATCGTTTGTGAATCTCAATTGTTTTGACTTGGAGCATGGGTCCACTAATTGGGCTTCCCATTGACCGCAATTGGGGGAACCAAAGAAACAATACCTCAGACGTTTTTTCAAATTCACTCGTTTTTACCACTCATACTCGGAGCTCAAAAGAAATAAAACAGAGAACAAAAACTATGGATTTCAAATATGTAAACGCGAAAAATGCATTGAACCGTATTTTCGTATATACGCATTTCGTTGTTTGTGCGGTATTCGAACCCTTGTGTACAAAAGCGTGTTACAAAAGCAAAGCTATTAAAAAATTAATTTTTTGTACCTCGGTTAACACGGATCCTCGGATAATCGGGGATCGGATAATCGTGACTTCTCTGTACTACGAATTGTGTTTTTCATGTAAATCAGTTGTTTATAAGGAATGTGCCCAATTATCAATTGACGGTATATGTTATAAACAATATGTGTGTACAGCTTCACAGGAGGTGAAGTATAATAACTGACAAGACAAAAAAAGAGAGTAAGTAGTTAATATACAACCTACCTTTCATATTCTTGTGTGGTTGACTCCGAAGATAATCCATCCCTATTCTTACATTTCATATAATGATTCCTGAAACTTCCCTCTTCTTCAAATTTCAAAGAACACACGTCACATCTGTGTTGAGTTTCCATCAATTCCGATTTAGTCTTCTCCAACTCTACAGTACAGGATTAAAAGCACTTACAGTAATGATAGGAGAAAATTAGATCTTATGTTGTTTCCATTCTGTTAGAACCATAAGGGTACAAGAGGAATGCAATGACCGCTAGAGTGTGTTAAAATAGTAACGTAACAAGCTGTTCAATGCATTTTGCGCGAATGCGATAAAACAAGGTTTTAAAAACGATCACTTACCAGGACTTGCGTTTGACAATCGTTCAAAGTCATCTAAATGCGCAAAGTGCTCACTTTCAAACGCATCTGGAATAACGTTCACGTACAAAAGCTCTTCATCTGTCGTTTGGAAATCATAGGACTCGGTCACCACTTCGGTCTTCGTTGTCGTTATTTCTTCGTAAAACGGTGGCATAACCTCCAAATTTTCTTCCTCACCTCTTTTATCAACATCACACTCTGGTAATTCAGGCTTTATCGCTACATCTTCGTACATCGTTAAGGATATAACGGATTGTTTAAAATTCTCCTTAGTTTTTTATATTGGGTTTTTGTTGGAATTTAAAATCAATATGTTCCTTCTTCTTGTTTAAGTTGGGGTTTTGAAGCAAGGCAAGAGCAAGTAAGTTCGTAAACGTAAACAACTGAATAAAGAATGAAAAGTCGTAATGAACCAATAATGCCAATAATGAACTAAATGACCCCAAAGACATTTCACTAATTCCCCCAGATAAATTGTAAAGTGCCGACCAAGATCGGCAGAGGGTATATAGAGGGGTTTAGGCTGCGTTCATATATGTATGAATTATATACACATACATTTGTTTTCCTTTTTGTATTTATGTACTACAATAAACCAGGAAACTTGCTGACGTGCAATATCGCGAGTTTGATTCTAAAAATTTGATGAAAATTGTGACGAATACATCTGAATTAAGGGTGGTATAATAAACAAGCACAACTTTATATTTTATTACATACTTATTTATGATTTACACATGTATGTATGTTGCACATATGTATTGTTTTAACGTGGAAAAATAATTTGTGATTACATTTTGCTTATTACAGTTTAAAAAAAAAGTTCAGGACGATATTATAGGTACAAATAATTATAAACGGAAAACATCAAACTCAGAAGTTAAGCAGTGACATTCAGACTGAATATGATGATATTTTGCTTATTAAATATAAAAAATACATGTTTATTGCAATTTTCTAAAATACTAATATTCTCTTTAATTCATTATATAAATATTTTGTAAATAAATAATTTAGTTAAAATACTGCTATCACTTATAATAACAGTATTAAACATAAAATATGCAATATTTATCTATGAGAATCAAAGGGAAATATTTGTATTCACTTATCTTACTTTTATATATAAATGAGAAATGAGCGGAACCACCAGATTTATTTTCTGAACACTGTAAAAAGGTTACAATAGTTTTTAATTAGTGTTCCACTAGTTTACTAGCATATGTGTGATCATAACTTACCTGCATGGTTTCTTAAAGGAATACAATTTTTAATAATTAATAAACGTCATGTTCTAAATGTAAACAAATACAATTAGTAATAATTAAAAATGGTTTCATTGAGTATGTAACAATATAATTATGTAACAATACTGGAATGTATTTAATTAGCTACTTATTACTATTATATTATTGAATTTGTACAAGATTCCCTAGTAGCACAAAAACATGCGATGTATATGGTGATTGTCGCCTGAAAACATATTCAGAGTATGTACATTTCACAAGAAAATATTTAATGTATATTCTTCAAATATCCAAAGTGGTATATTCTATTACGAATATCCATTGCATATGATTACAACGTTCTGCACATGTTTTTCATATTGTCACATCCACTTCATGTACATAATATATTATGTGCTACTTGGGTTGTGACACAAACTTCGGTTTGGTTTTAACCAAACCCTTATTTATTTAACTACAAAGTTTTAAATTAAAGAAAGTCAAATAATAATAAATCTTCAATAGTTCCGTCCTCGGAAACCAGAGTTTACTCTCGACAGTTCGTCGAAATTATTTTGAGTGCTTGTTTTTGGAGGGAGTAACAAATAAAAATTAATTCTGTTTTTTTTCGTTCAGGGAAACAAATAAAACTAAATGGGTGTTTCTTTTCCGAGGGAGAAACAAATAAAAATAAATTCTGTTCCTTTTCGGACGGGGAAACAAATAAAAATACACCAGTTTCTTTTCGGACGGAGAAACAAATAGAAATAAATTGTAAATTTCTTATCAGACTGACAATTTATTCCATACGGACTCTCTAATTCCTTCTGAATCTAAAGAGACAGCCGGTCGGAAATCTTTAAGTTCCGGACTCAAAGAGAGAGTCGGTATCAACAAAACCTTCAAAAGATCAACTTCTCCCGCTGTTATATAGCTATCCACAGCCCTCTCCAATTTGCAAAACCGAGTAATAATAATAATACAGAAAATCTTGTATTAAAAATTTGACAACCCTAATGGACCGAAAACCATGTATGTTCTTTTAATCCACTGGTCGCATACGTGGCGTTACTAAAATACAATTTCTTCAACTGTTCTTGCAAGAACTCCAACAGTTCTTGCAGTACTACTGCATTTATAATATGAACACTTTGGGCCATTCACAATCAATCATGTTGCACAACAAATATATGTGCAACATTTTTTGTGCAAACTTGAATCGTACACACGCTGACACTTGTTGCGCAACCTTCAGTTTGAAATTATCCGTTGAATTGTTCTATATTGTATCGTAGCATCCTAAAATGAGCACCGAAGCATGTGCTGCGAATGGGGCACTCTACATTTCTAGAATTGTGAGAGTTAGTTACCCCTTTGATACAGAAAGAGAATACAATAATGAGATGCTCTCAGTCACTTTACGATTCCTGGCTACAGGGCAAAGTTTTGAAGACCTGAAATTCTTAACAGCAATTGCACCACAAACAATAGGAGGGATAGTGTTAGAAACATGTAAAGCTATAATTAAAGTTTTAAGAAAAAACATCAAGATAAGTGGAAAGTTTCAGTATTTTATTAGTAAATAAAATAAAATACAAACGTAGTTTGTTTTTAATTTTTTTTTACAAACGTAGTTTGTTTGTTTGTTAATGTATTGTTCGTCTTCCAGGAGTTCATAAACGTTTCCATAATTTTCGGCTGTAATTGTTCCTGTCACGGAAGAAGGTGTGGGCGTATATGTGAAGTGAGTGCTGTTAGACGATGCGTTGCTGATATTGGAATGCTGACTTGGCATTTGAGGTCCATTGATAAACAGAACAGAATATCATTTATAGCCTATTTCGCAAAAATTTGTTGATCAGGTTTCATTTGCCGGTATTCCATTGCCCAAGATTTTCCTAAAATTTCTTCATCGCAAAGGGTCGCATGCCAATAAAAGGAGTTAACTTTTTTTATCGTGTGCTATTTTAATTAGCTTTTTTCGGCTTTTTTTTCGATGGGGTGTTTCTTCTGAGAGTGCTGATCTCTTTCTTGATGGACTGAGTTTCTTCCTACAAGAAATCAGAATTAGTTTTTTTTTTCCAGTAGGATCAATTATTTTGTTACAGATTCCACAAGGAGAAGAAGGGTGGAAAAAACATCTTTAGAGTTTTCGCGAAGGTGCAATTACCCACCCACATTGCATAGGAGCTATTGATGGGGAAACTATTGATGCACAGATACGAAAACCTGCAGGGTCTGGCTCCTACTATTACAACTATAAGAATACATTTAGCATTACACTTATGGCTATCGTGAATGCCAATTACGAATTTATGATGGTGGATGTTAGAGCAAATGGACGCTGCTCCGATGGAGGGGTTTTCTCAAGTACTACATTTTTCAACAAACTTAAAAATAAAGATCTCAAGATTCCCGAACCGGAACCGTTACCAACTTACAAAGATAATATGCCATATGTTTTCGTGGCCGATGACGCATTTCCATTAATGGATAATATTATGAAACCTTACACGAGAAAAAATTTGATGAATAACAAAGAACAACTGATTTTTAATTACAGATTATCACGTAGTCGCCAGATTGTAGTAAATAGTAGCAGATTGTAGTAAAAATGCTTTTAGCATAATGGCTTCCCGATTTCGAGTACTTTTAAATGTGATTAATCTTTCTCCCGAAAAGACTTGCATAATAACATTAACACTTGCTGCCATGTACATAACTATTTAGGCAAAAAGAAAGAAAATAAGTACATCACGAACGGTTTTGATACAGAAGACATAAATACTGGAACGATTCAACTTGGTGACTGGAGAAATGATTCAAATAGAGAAAAGTCATAATCGAAATTCCACGGATTGGGCAAAAACTATGAGAGATAATTTTTGTAAGTACTTCAACACAAGTGGTTCTGTTCCATGGCAAAATAAATGTACGGAGAATCAGTAAAAAACATGCATTGAAAGTCAACTGTTTGGGAATATTAGTGAAAAATGTTTTTTTTATAAAAATTGTATGCAATTTCTTGTGTAGCCAATAAAATATGTATACTCACTTTTTGTGGTATTTGTTCATTCCTATCAGATTTCTCATCTTCGGAACTGTAATCTATAGTAGAAGTTCCAGTTACAGGAATTTTCATAAATATCGTCAGTTCCTGTGCCACTGCGTTGAGTCTTTAATTTTTTTCAGTTCCCTTCAATAATTAGTACATAGCGCTTTGATTTTCTTTTTTACTATTTCAATATCTACCTCTGGTATAACTGTTTTCAATTTTCCTACCAATATATTGTATCCTTCATTTTTCAGGTTACGATTTTTATAAGCTGTGCTTTTAACTTTCCATAACGCCGGTAGTCCTCTATACATCTCAATAAATTCACGCCAAAAGCCTTTATTATCGTTTAGTACCGACATAGCTCTTCATTGTTGAGGACACACACAACGCGACGGTCACCTTTCGAGTGGTAAAATTTGGGTAAAATTGCGCAACACTCCCATATACGGCACATTTTATAATCATTTTAATGGCAAATTTTATAATAATTTGATAAAAAGGTTTTATCTTCCAGTTATTTGACAATACATCTGATATTTCAACAACAGAACCTTAAACTCCTAGAATCTTGACAGAAGTGCATTTATTACTCTAAATGTGATATCACACTGAATAATTCTATTTGGATGTCGAACCTATGAAAAATCTATCGCTACCAATGACTTTTACAACAATTCAACTTTTGTGACATCATAAAATGTGTTCTTTTAAATGCTAAAAGTGTTGTAGAAGATGTAGAATGACAGTTTTCATACTTGAAATGCTTTTCACAAGTACGGACGTTGTGCATATGCCTTTCTACGTTCAATTTTTGATGGCCTACCATTTCTAATTTGCATGGTTGAGAGTATGTTTTTGCATGCTCACTTTGTAATTACATGAAAATTCACATTGCGAGCACTTGTACCGCTTCTCATTTCCGTGGTTGAGAGTGTGTTTTGTCATGCTCCCTTTGTAATTAGATGAAAACTCACATTGTGAGCACTTGTATCGTTTCTGGTTTGCATGGTCGAGAGTGTGTTTTGTGATGTTCTCTTTGTAATTAGATGAAAATTCACATTGCGAACACTTGTACCGTTTCTCACTTGTGTGGTTGAGAGTGTGCCTTGCCAAGTTACCTTTTTGATTACTCGAATAATTACAATGTGGACACTTGTACTGTTTCTCATTTCCGTGGCTAAGAGTGTGTGTTGTCATGCTCCATTTGCAATTAGATGAAAATGCGCACTGTGAACACTTGTATCGTTTCTGGTTCGCGTGGTTGAGAGTGTGCCTTGCCAGGTTCCTTTTGTCATTAGTTGTATAATTGCAAATAGGGCACTTGTGCTGTTTCTCATTTTTGTGGTTGAGAGTGTGCCTTGACATGCTCTGCTTGTAATTAGATGAAAACTCACATTGGGAACACTTGTACCGTTTCACATTTGCATGGTTGAGAGTGTGACTTGCCAAGTTGCCTTTGTGATTAGTTGAATAATTACAAAGTGGACACTTGTACTGCTTCTCATTTGCGTGATTGAGTGTGTGGGCTGTCATGCTGCTTTCCTTATCTTCACAATGTGACTGCAGACACTTGTTCTGTTGCTCATTTGGGTGGTTGAGAGTGTGTCTTGTAATGCTCTGTTTGTAATTAGTCGAAAATTCACATTGCAAACACTTGTACCGTTTCACATTTGCATGGTTAAGAGTGTGCGTCATCATAGCCTCTTTGTAATTAGTTGAAAATTCGCATTGCGAACACTTGTAATGTTTCTGATTTACGTGGGTGAGAGTGTGTTTTGCAAAGTTGCCTTTTTGATTAGTCGAATAATCACAAAGTGGAGAGTTGTACTTTTTCTCATTTGCGTGGTTGAGGGTGTGCACTTTTAGGCTCTCTTTGTAATTAGATGAAAAATCGCATTGCAAACACTTGTACTGTTTCTCATTCGTGCCGTTAAGTGTATGTACTGGCATGGTGCTTTCATTTTCCTCACAATGTGTCTCCCGAATATGACGATTTAAAGAAACATCATGCTCAGTGACAAATTCACATGGTTCACATTTGCATACTTCTCCCTGAGCAAAACCATACGATTCTATACTACATTTACAATTTTTTTTGTATGTACATTTATACTGTTTGTCACTAGAGTGAGTTTTAAAGTGGTTTGTTAAGTTAATTTTGCTGATATATATTTTTGGAGTTGTTCTACTGTACGTTCTTAACATAACTCTTAATCTCGCCTTTGAAACAGTACTGCTAGTAGGAGCTTCTCCAGTGTTTTGTTTGCCATCCTGTATGTTGGTAACATCCTTGTCGTTATCTTTTTGTTCTGATAGCGCTGCGGAAACATCACATTGAAACTGCGTTTCTTCACAATGAACTGACATATGTGCCTCTAACTGAAATTTCGACTTTACAGTGGAAGTACACTTGTCACACTTAAATATCTCATGAATTTCCGTTTCTTCTGCATATTCTCTCTTATCCAATCTGAAAAATAAACGATAGGTTACATTTATTAACATTAATAATAACTATCGTTTATTTCAAACAGGTTGTCCCTAAACTGAACGGTAAAGGAGCTAAAACACTTCTGGGCACAATGCGGAAAAACAAAAGAGATATTGCTCCAGAATTTTTGGCTAAAAAATGATTTTCAAAGTAAGTGGTGCGTTGTAGGAATTGTGCAACACGGTTTGTTGAGTTGAAGCAAAATCACCACACGCTCTATTATGGCTTCTCTGTGTGGACTTTAAATGAGGCGAGGCTTTAAAATCATCTTTTCTGATGAGGCTCATTTTCATCTTAGAAATTATATTAATAAACAGAACTGTAGGATTTTGGGTTCGGAAAATCAGCACATTGTCATAGAGACACTTTGGAGTTGTGGCATCATTGGTTCTTTCTCCTTTCATAACAAAGATGGTAACAGCGGTACAATAAATTGGACGATTTAGACGAGCTTTGGTTCCGGCAGGATGGCGCAACGTGCCACGTTAGCCGTGAAACAATCGATATATCTTTTGCACACTAAATTTGCTAACCGTGTTATCAGCAGTTTTGAAGACGTTCAATGGCCGGCGCACAGCTGCGATTTGACGCCATTGGATTTTTTTTTATGGGGAACAATTAAGGACCGTAGTTACTCCAACGACCCACAAACAATTGATGCTCCCAAGGAAAACATCTACCGAGCTACTCGCAAAATTATAAACAATCAACGACGTATTGCAAAATTGGGTTCAGGGGATGGGTTACTGCCAAGTCAGCCACGGCAACCATCTGACTAAAATTGTTTTTCATAAATAATCGGAAGGTATACTCTCTTTAATAAAGCAACAATTACTTAAAAATGTTGACCGGTGTAGTTTTAATAGTAATTTCAAAAAGAAACCACACAAACAGATTGTGATTGCTCTCTTGACATCCACCTTACTTCTGCGTGGAATAATAAGTTTTTGCATTCGGAGCCCATCCCTTTACAGAGATTTGAAAATAAACGGCTTTTAATAGTTTTAACAAACTATTAAAAGCCAGCAGCTTTAACAAACTATTTAAAACCAATATTTTCTCCTGTCATCGCTCTGGCAGCATCTATGCAGATTCCAATGCAATTTTTCCATTTTAAACCTGTTTATCAACTTTACTATATGTCTGCCCCTTTTGTATGTTCTTCTTGGACGACAAAATAACAATTGCTCATTCACAAACAACTAAGCTATTATAGAAGCATCACTTGTTTCGTCCAACTAAACTGCAAATTTTGGGCTTTCTTTAAGTCTAGTAATAAGTTGCTTGAATTGGTTGTTGCCAATTTCAGAAATTCTATTGTCGACAGTGTCGCTTAAAAAAAGAAATTTTCGTCGCTATATTTACTTTCGTGAAGTATTTTCACCATTTTAATAGCAGCAGACAATATAAGATCTTCTCCAATGGTGCACGCCTTTTAATTTTTAGCAATCATCAGGTATGAAACTTCCTATGACGCTCTAATAAATGTTTTTCGTTGACAGTCATAAATGTCTCAAAATATTACTCCCTCTGTTCCAAATTATGGTATACATTTGTATACGATAACCATACCGTACATGTATACCATAATTTGGAACAGAGGTTGTATTTTTCTTTATTTAAATCTGCCGTTCAAAACATTCCGTTGATTTACTGATGTATGAAGGATGCTTGGATTCAAGGTGCCTTTTTAATTTTAATGGTTTCATACCCTCCATAGCCAAAACGTTATTTATTGCAAATTAAACAAAGAGGTTGTTCATTACCATCACAATTGTTAACAGTAAAGCCAAATTGGAGAAATGTCTCATCGCATTTTCTTTTTCGCATTTTAGGTGCCTTTTTCTTATTACTACATCCTGCTTGAACGGACTCTTTGTAGCATTGCCATCTACGTAATTAACTTTGTTACTGTTACTCAAAGGTCAGGCATTTATCCATAAGTAAGAAATATTTTTATTCTAAAATATAAATAAAATAACATCGCTCATAATAGTTATTCAAATAAATACCAACCTCAATTGAGTAAAACAGTAAAATACAATATTTTGTTATCTATCTACTTATTAGGGGGACACGGAAGTAACTGATTACACTGGGAATACGTTATCACTGCACTATTTGCAGCGACGCTGCACACAAATTTATTTCTGGCATGCTTGTGTGGAAATGTGTGCAAAATGTAGTAGATTCAATTAATGATAATGAAGGGAATCCCACCAAAGTTATTTTAAATTCAAGTCTTTGAATTTAATTTTCGCGACCCCAGCTTTTGCTTTGTGACCCCACTTGGGGGGTCACGACCCATACTTTAAGGAACGCTGTCAGTAAAACTCTGAGCAAAAAATGCTTTCATCTCATCGGAAGTTACAGGAAACCTTTCTTGGAGTAGGTTTTCTTAGTGCAGTGCTTACTTTGTCGAACCTACTCTCTTCTCTCTCATTAATTAAATAGGAAACTAATTATTTCGAAGTAATTATTGGTGCTGTGTGATTAGCAGAGGCTTGTGGCTTCCTTGCAATGCAGATTTATTTCCTTTCGATTTATCTATTTGGGAAAGTTTTGAAAAACAATAGATCAAGAGATACGCAATATATATCACCAGAAGAACTGGAACGAGTTTTTAACTGTATGAAACGAAAAGTAAATTTATGTTTAGAAGCAGAAGGTGGACATTTTTAACACCTTTTATAATAGTTCTGATTTTTTAATTAATAACATAAAAATACAAATTTGTCTTATTACAATTTCGACTTTTTTAAATAATTGTTTAAAGAAAAACAAACTTTGGTTTTTTAATTTTTTTTCGATGCGCCACTAATTTTTCCTAGTTTCTTTACTCTAGTTGGAAAACCAATACCAGTTGTGTAGGTTTGGTTGCCTAGCATTCATGATCACGTGGGAGAGAAACTTAGGAATTCATGAAAGCCAAGTCCTACGAATCGTGTTTTTCACGCAAATCAGTTGTTTATAAGGAATGTGCCCAACTGTCAATTGACTGTGTTTGTTATAAACTATGTGTGTGCACAGGAAGTGAGATATTATAACTCGCAAGACAAAAAAAAGGGCGTAAATAGTAAATATACAACGTACCTTTCATATTCTTGCCTGCTTGACTCCGAAGATAATTTTTCTCTTTTCTTACATTCCATATAATGATTCCTAAAACTCTCCTCTTCCTCAAATTTCAAAGAACACACGTCACATCTGTGTTGAGTTTCCATCAATTCCGATTCAGTCTTCGCCAAATCTACAGCACAGGATTAAAAGCGCTTACAGTACTGATGGCAAAAAATTAGATATTGTTGTTTCCATTATGTTAGAAACGTAAGGGTACAAGAGGAATGCAATGACCGCTAGGGTGTGTTAACATCGTAACGTAACAAACTGTTCAATCCATTTTGCGCGAATACGATAAAACAAGTTTTTAAAAACGATCACTTACCAGGACTTGCGTTTGACAATCGTTCAAAGTCATCTAAATGCGCAAAGTGCTCACTTTCAAATGCATCTGGAATAACGTTCACGTACAAAAACTCTTCGTTTGTCATTTGGAAATCGTAGGACTCGGTCACCACTTCGGTCTTTGTTGTTGTTATTTCTTCGTAAAACAGTGGCGTAACCGCCAAATTTTCTTCCTCACCTCTTTTATCAACATCACACTCTGGTAATTCAAGTTTTATCGCTACATCTTCGTACATCGTTAAGGTTATAATGGGTTGTTTAAAATTCTTCTTAGTTATTTTATATTGGGTTTTTGTTGAAATTTGATCAAGTTGGAATTTAAAATCAATATGTTCCTTCTTCTTGTTCAAGTTGGGGATTTGAAACAAGCCAAGAGCAAGTAAGTTCGTAAACCTCAACAACTGAATAACAAAAGCCGTAAGAAAACTAAATTGGAACTAAATGACCCCAAAGACATTTCACTAATTCCCCCAGATAAATTGTAAAGTGCCGACCAAGATCGGTAGAGGGGATACTACTATACATACAGGTGGTCCGCTCGCACAGACTACTGGGGTGGGCAGAGAGGTAAAGCGAACGGGGGGTTTTGACCGTTTTGACGTCGCGACGTCACATTGATCCATATTGTCAACCTGAGATAAAAGAACACAGAAAGTATGTATTTGTATTTAATGAATGCAAGCATATTAAATATGGAAACGTGCATTTCCATAAAATGCTTCTGGTTATAAATATTTGTTTACATTTTCTCTACCCAAACGTTGAAGGACTACAAACAAATAGAACAAACATTGATATACAAATTGACTGGTCACACTGGATGAGATATCGCCCAAGCCTTCCAGCGTTACTAGGTTACGACCGTTAAAAATGGTAGAACTTCCAAATACTCTGCTTTGATAATAATCCAAATATTTAATGCCAAACGTTTATTGAAGGTAAGCGTGGTTTTGTAACATCAAGAAGACGGTTGCGCACTCGACATTTTGCATAAAATTGTTTCCGCGCAGCCAACGGAACATTTCTTAACTGCACAGCAATACCGACAATATCCAGACCAATAACAATCTAAGGAAGCTATCCCTGGGCCACCATCAACATCAGTTGGTTCCAACTTTCCTGGACAGCCCTGTCCCCTCAACCTTCCGCATCCTGTGATCCTCTGCCCAGCCCTGAAGGGCCCATTTTGTCCCAGCGGCGTTTGCACCTCTTAACCAGAAAACAGCGACAGCGTCTTCAGTACGGTGGTGTTTTAACCTGTCGTGAGAAAGAGCTGTATGCTGTTCTGAGGAAAAAACAACGTCATTTGAACCAGCTGAAATACGTTTCCAGAAAACACCATAACATTGAAGACTTAATCGCTGCAGATGTAGAGTCTGTAACGCATAAGATCTTTAATGCATTTCAGAAGGTTGCTGCAACGACATCCTTGCTGGCTCAAATTCGGGGGTTCCATGGGCCAACCCAATGGTCGCAAATGGACACTTCAGGAGAAAACCATTGCCTTATCCCTATTGCGATCATCCACACTTCTTCCTTCTCGTGCTACATTACTCTTTTACCTACATAATTAATCTTCCTGTCTCGCCAGGACTTCACGAGCCTATTCTGCAACATCTTCTTGAATATGTACTCAAGATGGCGATGAGGGACCGTACTGTGATGTTTGACGAAATGTCCAACAGGCAACACATACAGTACAATTTAGTGTCTGATTGCATATCAGGATATGAGGACTATGGAAACTAAAGAAGTTTTCGCTTTGCGAATCCCGCTTTGGTTTTTATGATCCAAGGGCTGAACCGAAATTGGAAGCAACCTGTAGCTTTCTATTTCGTTTCAGGGGAGATTGGTTTGGAAAAGTTGGCGGAATGTACCCGTAAGGTTGTCGGTGTGCGATCTACAGGCCTGTACGTTCTCTCCACTCTCTGTGACATGGGTGGGAATAACGTCAAAGCCTTACAAATACTTGGAGCGTCCTATCTACATCCCCAATTCGCTCTTGCTGGAGGCCCTATATTTACCCTGTTTGATCGTCCACATCTCCTGAAATGCATCCGCAACCTGTTCCTAAAATACCCCAATCCAATTTTGCTTGCGACTTTGCGCGGAAAATACTGCAGCTAAAGCAGAAGTACAGCATGTACACGATTGCCTACCGCCGGGATGGAAAGCAACTATTTAGAGCTGTCCCACATCTGACTGACATCCATTTGAAACCCAATGGGTTTCAAAAGATGCACGTACGATTAGCAGTTGAATTGATGAGGTATTCTGTGGCAACACTACTGCTATAAACTGTATCTGTTGGTAAGTTTTCCTTTTTTGTCTTCTCATACATATACAGAATGTCTCATCCGCATTTATCCCTTTTCGATTTATCTATTTGGGCAAGTTAAAAACAATAGATGACAAAGATTGACAAAGTTTATTCACTTAGTGTCCAGACATCTTGTATATCATAATGATTATGTGACCAAGAAATTTGTATAGACCACCTAAAATTGGTAATGATTACAAGTGAAGCATAAAACAGGATATATTTTTAATCCTTTACTTAGACAATTCACTTGCTTATAGACCAAACTAAATACTTTCCAAAACACATACTTTCCGAATTGCAAAAATTCCAAAAATGTATGTACGTACATTGTTTCTTGTTACGAATGTTGGTCATCTCCGAGTTTAAGCATATGCAGTT
Source organism: Diorygopyx duplodentatus (assembly GCA_033557515.1). Taxonomy (NCBI): domain Eukaryota; kingdom Metazoa; phylum Arthropoda; class Insecta; order Coleoptera; family Scarabaeidae; genus Diorygopyx; species Diorygopyx duplodentatus. The sequence goes on from JAWQRJ010000334.1 coordinate 18,174, forward strand.
TTGGTCAGTTGGTATGTCGTCTAATTGATACTTTTCAGCATTATACATGGGATTGAAACGTGAATTCAATACTTGAGTGTTTTACAAATTATCCTTTTAATTGTCAGTGTTACAGAAGTAAGGAACAAATTTTCCAAAGTTAAACGCTTGTTATTCTTAATTACTCCTTTTTCATACATGAAAACAACTTTTTAATATATCTAATATAGGGTGACAATCTATTTTTATGTGTATTGTTGCTTGTTGCTTCCAATATATTCCATATTTTTCATGTTTGGTATTTTTACAGGTCAATGGAAATTTTGTCGGAATGCGCGGAACGATGCCACCATCACAGCAGGGTTGGACGGCTACTTTAAGGGCTGCCGTAAGTCTGTGGACCAGGATGCAGCAATAATTTTGGATGAAACAATTATGCATGAGGAGGTGTAATCAAAATCCCTTTGGTGTTCTGAGATCGTACTGCGGAAGCAATCCCAACCCCACATGTTCCCAATTTGTAGATGGTTTAAAAATTCGTCTGATCAACGGTCTTTGCAACACAAGTGTTCAGAAATCGAATTGTGAAGACGATGGTGGTGAGCTTTTAAACAATCTACAAATTTTCCGTTGACAAGAGAGAATTTCTAAAACCGATGAATTCGTAAGTGGCACTAGTGCGAACAGAAGTGTAGACTGTAGAAGAAGCCTTTCCACCGATTAATTTTGACTTTTAGACTGCTTCTGCACATGTTTAAATTAATGGCAAGGTTGTTACCCCGTTGTTAAGCTAGTAATTTTAACTGTGCGCAGTGTCGTCATCTGTTAACTTCCGATCCTGCTTTGTAGATGCTGGATTTTGCATCTTTCGAAGAATATTCCGAAGAAACTCACTGTTTAACATATCTGTCAAAGGACATAGTTGGAATGGTGAGTTCTTCAGTTGATATTACTGAAAAGATATAAGCCAAATATCGCTCACACAAATCAAGTTCAAAGTTCAAGTTCAAATCAAGAAGGAGTATAAATACATCATAAAGTTATTACCATAAAATATCTACTGATGAAAAGTCACAACATGACAAGTGCCCGTCCGGTGAAGATACCTGGTGTTCGTATCAGAAAGCGAAGGCCTCTGAAACTTTGGATTCTTATAAACATAAGAATTCTATTCCTGTAGTTGTCCAAAAAGTAATTGAACTGGTATATGACAGATTGACTGATGCTGATTTGTTAGAACGCTGTTTAGAAGGACATACTCAGAATAACAACGAAAGTCTTCAACGAAATGCTGTCATTTGGTGTATGGCTCCAAAAGTACATTACAGGAGAATTGTTCAGATTGCATCTTATATTGCAGCTAGTACATTTAATAATGGATATACTAGTGTATTACAAATGATGCAATTATTAAACCTGACAATCGACCCAAACGCGCTGCAATTATCTGAGAACTTGGATTCTAAGGGAATATCTATAGCCAACATGAGAGCCCAACAAGAGACTAAAGAGGCCAGGGAATTGAAAAGAGCTGCTCAAAAGGAGTCGGAGAACATCGTGGCATCACTGGAAGACGTCATGTACGGTCCAGGAATCGTAGATTGAAGGTAATTTAAAAAAATTTTTGCTTTTAAGATGCTGTGGCATTTTATACACCTCTCCTAATTGATTTAATATATTACCTGCAAAGTCTCTCGTTGGCTAATTACTTCCTATTTTCTTATACATAAGGAGAGAGTAGCAATTATGGATCACTTAAAACACAATTATGAGCCACAAGGACAAATATCAAGGAGATTTAATTGTTCTCGTAGATTATTAATACCATTGAAAGAAGTGAAGTCGACTTATGAAACAAGGAAGTAGCTTCAAAATGATTAGTAGGATAACTCTGGGGCTTATGTATTCCTTTCGATTTTAGCAATTTGTGTACTTACAAATCCTTTCTTTCTTGGCAGATACATGAAGTTAAATTCACCTTTGATGTTGTTTAAAAATAAGCGTATGGAATTTTCATTGTGGCTTTTTCTAGTTCACTTACCGCGTTTGGAATCGGTTATTCTTCTTCTTCGATGGCGCTACAACTCAAATCGAGTCCTGGCCTCCACAATCCTTCCCCGCCAGTCATCCCGGTCCATGGCCCCTCTCCTCCAACACCTGACGTTAAGCAGGCATCTCTGACATCCTTCGCTACGCCTTCTTTCCATCGCACTCTTGGTTTTCCCACCGGTCTTTTGCCTATCAGCTTCCTATTCATTACAATCTTCGGTATTCGTTCTTGTGGCATGCGTTGCACGTGTCCTGCCCATTGCAGGCGTCTTATACTGATGATCTCGGTGAGTTTTGGCTCCTTGAAGAGTTGGTATAGTTCATGGTTGTACTTTATTCTCCATGTCCCTCCGTCGTTTGTCGGTCCGTATATCTTCCTAAGAATCTTCCTCTCAAAGATGTCCAGTATTTCTGAGGTCTTGTTTGTGAGTGTCCAACTCTCGCACCCATATGTTACCACTGTACGGATTAACGTTTTATACACTCTCAGTTTCATTTTCCGGTGTATGTCTCTGGATTTCATTATGGGGAGTAGTGAGAGAAATGTGCGGTTTCCTGATGCGATCCTTTTCTTGATCTCTTCGGCTTCCTCATTTCGCGAGGTAACCATGGCTCCCAGGTAGGTGAAGTTCTTTACTATTTCAAAATTGTGGTTATCCATAGCGATGCTCTGGCCCAGCCCGCTTCTTTGTCTCCTACTCTGCGTCATCATTTTAGTTTTCTTCTCGTTGATCTGCTGCCCTATTGTCTTCGCCGATTCTTCCAGTTGTCGGGCGCCCTCCTTCACTGCTGCGATTGACCTCCCCATAACATCCAGGTCATTCGCATAGCCGCATATCTGCCGGGATTTATTGAGTATTGTCGATCTGGTGTCTATTTGACTTTTCCTTATGACATACTCCAGCGCTAGGTTGAACAGCATGGGTGCAAGTCCATCTCCCTGTTTCAGCCCTTGCGTTACCTCGAAAGTTTCTGTTAGTTCCCCGGCTACTTTTACCTGACATACCGTCCGTTGCATGGTGGCTCTGACCATTTTCACCAGTTTAGCTGGTACCTGTAGTTCGAGGAGTGCACTACATAGTTTGTTCCTATCGATGCAGTCGTAGGCTTGTTTAAAGTCGATGAATAGGTGGTATATGTCTACATCAAATTCCGCTTTTCGCCTGACTGTGTGCCACTGGTCAGCAGTTGATCTGCCCGGCCTAAACCCTGCCTGATACTCGCCGATATTGCCTTCTGAAAAGGCTTCTAGTATTTTCAATATGTTTGTTAGAACTTTGTATGCCGCGCAGAGTAGGGATATTCCTCTATGATTCTCACACGTTAGTTTGTCGCCCTTCTTATGGATGGGGCATATGATACTCTTCCTCCATTCCTCTGGTATTTCCTCGGATTTCCATATGTTTGTCATCAATTGGTGCAATGCATTGGTTAGGTGTTCACCTCCACATTTGAAGAGTTCACTTGGGAGGTTGTCCATCCCGGGGGCCTTGTTATTTCTTAGCGCTCTCACCGCGTCCCTCGTTTCTTGTATTGTAGGGTGGTCATCGTGGTGTTCATCCTCCAGTGCGTTCGGTCCTAGTTGTGGTACTGCTATGCCGACACCTTTATTTGGCTTTAGCAGGTCCTCGAAGAATTCCTTCCACCGTTGGGGTTTATCTGCTATGATTTCTCCAGAGGCGGCTCTGCATAGGGAAGTTGTCGCTTGGAACCCTTTCTTGAAGAGATTTACATTCTTGTATGCCTTCCTAGGGTTATTCTTTTGGAATTCTTCTTCCGCCTCAGCGACAATCGCATTCATGTGTTGACGCTTCTTCCGTTGTATAAGCCTTTTCGCCTTCCTGCGTGCTCCCTCATACTTCTGTTTCTTTGTTCTGGTTGGTCTCTCCAGATATTCTCTTCTTTCTTTATTTCTCTATTTAATAATGGATATACTAGTGTATTACAAATGATGCAATTATTAAACCTGACAATTGACCCAAGCGCGCTGCAATTATCTGAGAACTTGGATTCTAAGCGAATATCTATAGCCAACATGAGAGCCATCGTGGCATCACTGGAAGACGTCATGTACGGTCGAGGAATCGCAGATTGAAGGTAATTTAAAAAAAATTTTGCTTTTAAGATGCTGTGGCATTTTATACACCTCTCCTAATTGATTTAATATATTACCTGCAAAGTCTCTCGTTGGCTAATTACTTCCTATTTTCTTATACGTAAGGAGAGAGTAGCAATTATGGATCACTTAAAACAC
>JAWQRJ010000335.1:0-22430 GCA_033557515.1 Diorygopyx duplodentatus
CACTGATAGTATTCGCACAACACACGAATGAGACTCTGTAGCTTGCCTTAGCAATACGTAAACCATTTCCCTTGGACTAGGCGAAAAGGAGGAAGAAATGAGAAGGAGTTTTTGAGCCGCCAAAAAAACAGCACGTTGGGTTTTTTGGCGCAATTGAATTCATGTAGACACAGGTAATATTTATGGCAATTTCCGGATGGTTACAATTTCTTACCGTTGCATTTACGTCCGCACTGTATATCGACAAGGAATATATCTGTTCTCTGTGAAATATTGGCAATGAGTGACCAAAAAATATTGCGGGAATATTGTTGGATTATCACGTGTTTCTGCAAATTAGCTGCAACCTGCTAGAAATATGTTTTCTACAAAAAATAAAGTAGATTATTTTCACCCTTGTTTTCTTTTCGAGTTTCGATGTTTTGCAAGGTCATAACGATTTTTTTTAATTTGTAAATAAAATACTTGTAATTTTAGAAATAAAATAGGATTGAGTCAACTGTTTTTCGTAAATCACACACTTATTTGTATTGCAACAACGTAAACTTTTTTGAAACCGCAACGCACTCGGTTATCCGTATAGGCGTAATTGCGAATCTGCCGTTTCTGGGACCATACGCACTGGTCCCAAAAACTAATTAGATATTCATGATTGAACATCGATGTCATGACCGATGTTCTGTATCTACCGCCACGTCCACCGAAAACGCAGTAGGGGCCGGGATTACTTGGCGTATCGGTATAGTAATAATTTGTCGCGGTCTATATTCAAAACTTTCGCAGTTATTTCAGGAAATATGAAACAGCTATAAGGAAAAAAATACTTGTGCTATCATTTTCCACTTTGTTAAGCATTTAATTTTTCAATATAGTGTGTTCAACATATAATTTTCTTATTATTGAGATGTCTACATTTTTAAGCGCTTACCTATATATATATATATATATATATATATATATAATACAGACTTATTACATTTAGGGTGTGTTGGCTATCCGTGTTAATTAGGTGAATAATAATATTAGGGTATAATTAATTACACTTCTGATTATTAACAATTTATTGTAGCCTTCTACTAGTTTCGAGCCCAACTGAGCTTCAGGGACACTACAAATTTTAACACAATACAAAAATACAAAAAAAAACGTAATTTAACCAACACCACAACTTATCAAGGTCACATCTCCAATAAACATTTTTAGAAAACAACTACACCTGACCTCCACTTTTAAAACCACTAACTCAGTAACAGAAACAGATTGACACCAAGAATTAAATTAACACACTAGAAAATACCGGTATATATACACTACATCCGAAACAATCCTAAACTTGTGGCGCCAACTGCATAGGCAAAATCGGGAAAAAGCCTTCGGCAGACATTTTCTCACCTATACTCATGATTTTGATCAACAAAGAAATTCAAAAATACTACACCATTTAGACAAGGGGCACAAAGTGCGAAGCGTACGAGATTGAAAAATACAGAAATACGAGACAAGATACACAAACGTTAAACGAATAAACAAATTTAACAGAACTTCCATTATACAGTGATTTAAAAAATCCATATTCACTAAAACCCTTAAATCAAATCACTATCCAAGTTGTTATCCTTACATTAAAAATACTTCAAAAATATTTTATTGCTTATTCCTTTACCTTTCAATTACCACAACTAACATATTTTGAAAATTTAAATTTCACCGCTCAAAATCGGTTTAACACGCATATTAAGTTATTTAAAAAACCCATATACATTACAAACCTTAAATTAAAACACTATCTAAATTGTTATCCTTGAATTGAAAGTACTTAAAAAATAATTTATTATTTATTCCTTTATCCCAACTAATATATTTTGAAAATTCACCTCTCAAAACCACTTTAACACGCATAGAGGGCAACAATACTTGTGTACACAAAATTTCAATACCAAGTTGTAAGCCAGTTAAACTTCACATGTTATTATTATTATTATTCACAATTATTTTATTAATCCGACAGTATTAAGCATTGGTAAGTCAAAATTTACAATCAAAGATAGCAAACTTACATATAAAAAATCTGTTTACCACCATAATCTATTTTTAGCTTTGTTCTTTGACACCATTTATTCACACAAACAAGATAATTGCATATCTGATAGTTTAATGACCACAACATTTTGTTTGGGGTCGGTTTGACACAGACATGTACAATTAATTATACCCTCATATTATATTATATTTATACCCTCATATCATATCATATTCAAGAATAATCGTGTGTAGTGCTGCATTGGTGAAGTACAATATATTATAATGTAAATATGTAATAATATTACATATTACAATAATACTTCATTAGTTAGTTGCCTGAGAATCACGCTTTCTGGTATCCACAATATAAACATAATTCCGTTTATAAAACTAGTTAGGAACTATACGCTCGATTGCGTTACTCTAGCACATTCAATGTATGTTATTATCTGCTCCTCTAGCTCACTCTTCTTTCAATCGCTGCCTTCACACTAATAGAAGAATCTCGTGACGTATGTAGTATAGAAGCATTTAAATTTGAAACTTTTTAGGCAATAAAACTTTTATTTTTCATTATAAGTCAGGAACGAATCAAGACGCGCACCTCACACAGGAAATTGTTGTACTCAAAGTGATGAATTGATGATGAATGATGATGAATTTTCAGTTTTACATTTAAAATTTCATTTTTCATATTTTTTCTTTTTTTTACCTTCACGCTTTTTTGGAATATGAGATTTAATACCGCCCCGAATCAAGGGAACAGAATGCGCATTTGAAACCATTTTTAGCGTTAAATTATGGAAAGGTTTTATTTGATTATTTCCTAAAATGTGTAAATTACTGTATAGTAGAGTAATTTACAATTGTTCGATAACGTTTACAACTTTTGATGGTCTACGTTCAAGCCATGGCGAACATCTCCACTACGGTGTGAAATGCATGAGGACAACAGTTCTGTAACAAAACGTGCCACGATGGGATTCATATCCATACAGATATGACAGAATACCATTTGTCACCAGAGTTTATTACACACTACAGTAAGCACGAACAATGCCCCACCATGTTGCTAAATTTAACAGGAAATGGAGTAAGCAACTGGTTCACGCGATTACATGTTTACATTAATTTCCGGAGTGCCCAGTCGAAGCTTCTTCAACATAAAAAGAATTATAAAAATACTGACTAAGACACTGTTATTATCTGAAGTAAAGGACCAACTCGAGCAGCAACAAAAGTGTCATAAGTTAACTCTACAAGAAACAGCAACAAAAGTTTGATTCATCTCAGCTGATGGTCTCCTCCATTACCTCTTAGAAATTCAAAGTGCGCACCTGGTGCAGGTTCGTTGCGATGTAGGTCAGCCCGACAATTTCGTTCCTTTCCGTCTTTTTTCTGCAGACTCGTGAATATTTAACTTCTACCTGCAGAATTGCTCCCATTTATACTGTAAATAGACGAGATTTTGCAGCTTGAGGATGACATTTTAGCGTTACCTCCACTTTAAAAAGTGCATTACTTTGATAGAACACCTTTGCGTTTTATGTAATCGCTAGATTTTTTTTTGTTTGACATAAACGATCGTTATTATTTTATTCTTACCGCTAATATCACCGAACACATTCACATTTTCTCATTGCATTTAATTTTTCCTTGTTTTTTCTTCTTAAATTTCACAATTTAAATTAAAACGTATTTGTAATTTTGAACGTTCATGCACGCTACAGATTACTTTTCTTTTGCTCAAACTGTCGACGGCCGTTTCATTAAAAAGTATATTTACAACAGCTGTAGGTGAACGACGACGGATTTAGCGGTAGCTGTTTTCTATTAATTTTTTCACCAACTTCTCTGCTGGCCTTCATCATCACCATATATTCTAATACGTTCCCATTTTCACCCTTATGTTTAAACGTAATTATTTTGAATCCTCAAGAGCACTTGAATTTGGCGTTCAATTAAAATTTGTAATATTGGAGCAACATGAAATATGACAAGGGAAACAAACATTTTTGGGTAAAGATAAAATATTTTACATATGTAGCTTTATAACCAGTTGTAAATCATTACTACTACATTAACTTCGTCACTCGTGTAGTGTGTCATGTAAAGCGTTATGTTATCTATTACGTAACATGGAATCAAACGCAATAAGATTTTTTAAATAAATTTTGCATATGTTGAAAAAGGATAATTTAAGAACGCAAACATTTTTTTGATTATGAACTCCTATAACTTTCTGAATCTTTAAACTTACTTCCATTTAGTAGTGATATACATAAGCCAATAATTTTTAAAGCCGTGTTATACATTCACTATTTACTTTATAAATGTTTTCGACTTTTCAGAGAAATCATATTACCGCGACTGCAAAGTAAAGGGGTCATCTAATTATGCAGTTTTAAACCACTTAAAAAGTTATTAAATGCACCTTTTGAAAAATTATAAATATTTCTCATATTTTTGCTAAGGTACAGGAAAGCCTGTATCTGAAAGTGATTCAAGTGATCTGGAAATTGAAGATATTGTCCTGTGAGGCATTCGGTTTTAGTTCATCCAATGCCAGAGTATTTCAATATTCTCTAAACAGAGGCCAATGTTTATGAAAACGTTTCAGTAATCTTACCCATCATCTAACATTCAATCCACACATAGAAAGAATAGTCAGTAGGGCAAGAAAAGTAATGTGGCCCAGTAAACGAATGTTTACTGGTCTTACCTTAACTCGGTAACAAAGAACGAGTCGATAAGGTTTTTCTAAGAATCAAAATAATTGTTATTGATTATGGGCCAATAAAATTTTTCTTCAACAAGAAAAGAACACAAAGGCATTTTACGGTGGTAGAAGGTTAGGGAATATTGAACAATTTCAAAGTCATAAAATGCCCCATTTATTGTAAAAGCATCGGGTAATGCGATTATGGTTTCTGGTGCTGCGCCTATGCGCCTAGGTGACTGAAAAAAGATTTTAAATCATTCTACATGCCAAAAAGTAGTCGCAGACAGATTATGGAACTAAAAATGGTCTTGGGCATTTGGTTCATTTGTTTTTTGCATGAAATGCAAAAAATGGCTATAGAACATGGAGAGATGCAATTGAAACGGAGCACTTTGGGAAACCTGTTCAAAAATTGGCTTTAAATAAATAAAAACAAGACAAATATTAAATGCATATTACAATCATTATGTCTGCAACATCTAGGCTTCGAGAATATGCTGCAATGATAGGAAAGTAGATTTGAAAATTGAAAAATGAACACAAAAAACATGAAATCAAAATTTATACATTTACATCAATACCAAAGCATATTTTATAATTTTAGCTTTAAAAATGGTCTCGAATATATTTAAAAGGCACATAGTAGTCAAAAATGCATTTAAAAAGCACATAGATCTGGTATTTTTTTTCTAATTATCCCCCCACAACATCATTCTCGGCCAATAATGAGATATTGGTTAATACTACAAATACGAGGAAGCGCGAGAAAGTAACAGAAAGAAAATGAGAAGACCAATGAAGACGTGGACGGGAAGAAAAGAAGAGATAGGAGGAAGGAGAGGGAAAGCCATAGAAAAGATGAGAACAATGTGCATGGACCGTTTAAACTGGAGAAGATGGGTAAAGGAAGAATTGGAATAGACATCCAATTTCTAAAAAGAAGATACTACACCAAACAAAACTGTTTAATGTGAACGAAGTGTTGTAAATGAAAAAAGAAATATTTTAATTCAGATTGGCACCTTTTAAATATTCTCTCCAAATATGGCTGTTTCCTCCTGTTTCCACTCTGTATACAATGTCCCCAAATTCAACTATTAATGTATATTTTAATATATAAATTTCATTGGGGAGAATCAAAAACAAACTTAACTTTGATTAATTTAAACGTAAATGATTCAATATGATTTTTGTAGGGATTGGTTTTATCAAATATAAATAAAACATAAAAAATAGAACAAAAAACTTAATAAAACAAGAAACATGGCATGATTATTGATTCCATGTTTTCAAATCTACAATTGAATATCACCTCTTGACTAGTTAATTAATAATTAATTTGATAGTTTCCTGATGAAATTAGAATGTTGAATTTCATCCTCAATTTGTGTTATTTTTGTCGATAGAATTTATACGCTTCAAGAACTGATCGAAACATTTAGTTGGGAACTACCAAAATGGAAAATGTACTAGGTTCGCTGCTCGTATGTTGAATCATGATAATTCAGGATAAAATGTATGACATACGTACGTAATGCAATTACTGTACAAATTCATGAAAAATACTTCTGTTTCTAATAAAAATATAACCGTTCGGGTATTGTTAACAATGAACCCAATGGGCGCCAGCGCGGGTTCTTTGAGTGAAGAAATTACCGACGCTGGGGTGATTCCAATCCTTATCTACTGCCTCAGGTTCGTACGCAACGACCTCAAAAACTGAACGTTTGGATAGATATCTTCGGTCGCCACATCATAGGACCATTCTTCGGAATTTTACATATTTTGCATATTGCGTTTGTTGAAGGTTTCTTGTTTTTCTATAACGTTTTGAGATCTTATTAGCTAAGGAGACCTAGCGTTACCCCAAAATTCATCATTGTTGAGATGGCAAAGATGCAAAATCGGGCTGTATTTCAATTACCTCCATATCATTGTGACTAATTCAATTAATATGCGGGGCATAAAAGGTGAAGTTGTGAGAAAACATTTCAAATTAGAGATATCCACCTGACTTAATTAGATAATTGAAAAAGTTCCATTAGTCACAGAAAAAAACGAGGGAAGAGAAAATGTGGTGATGCGGAATCGTCACTACCAAGCGTTTCATCAAGCGATTTTTTTAATAGTTATGTTAATGTTAAGGTGTTGGTATAAGTATAATAAAATGTGCAATGAAATTTGTTTCATTTTATTGTGGTAGGTTGTGCTAAAATTGCATCAAAAATTCCCTCTAAAAAGTAACACATTCTTAAAATTCTTGGATTTTTTTAGAATCTTCATGTTAGAATTGCCACATACGTGCAGCTACATTCACTCCCAGTTGTTGTTTTTTACAAATTCAGTAAACATTTAGTTACACTGTGTAAACATATAGTTAGTTACATTGTCTGTTTTTAGTGCATTTATTACACCTTTGAGTAACACATGCTGCATTTCGGTGGCTTAGAAAACTCACCCGTTTGTTCCAAACGGGCAGAATTAAGACCCTCGAAGAAATAATTCTCATAATATTAAATATAATAGGGGGAAATGGAATTACTTTTATTTAAAAAATATATAAACATGATTACTAAAGATGATTACGAACTCTAAGTTCCGTAATTTCTGAGATTCTATGTGCAGTTAATGTTTATTTAACAATTAAAGACTAAGAAAAACTGACGATTTCTCATAAGGTGGACTGATGTCTAAGTGCTTTTAGACAATGAACTTCCCCTGTAATGTTTTCAAAGCTTCTTACCACTTTCCTCAGAATGTGAAGCTTCACCATGTGAGCTGCCTTCCAAAAAACCTATTAAAGAAAGAACGATGTATTGCAATAAGCTTCCAAATTCTATGAAAGCTTATTAATTAGGTACACTCATGAAAAAATTATCGAATATTTTTTATTGTCACTTTAGTTTAAATGCTCGTTTTTAACTAGACGCCATGTATATTAAGCTGACCTCCTGCCTAAAAAAAACTTGCGACTTACCCTTAAATAGCTTTTTTCTGTCAATTTGATGTGCAAATGCTGATTTTGTCGCTGGCATACTTTAACAAGAGGAGAAAACATAATTAAACTGTATGGGGGGAGATAAACGTTAAGCTACCCCGTCCCACTCATACTGAAAAAAAATTAAAGAGTATTCAAATTAAAAAAACAAGTGTACCAGAATTGGATGCTCGATGATGGTTTTGACTAAAAACAGTTTTGACTAAACATTTTTTAATGAATTAAGATTAATATAAAACGTACAAATTGAAAACTGTTGTAAATTGAAAAAATACCTTGTCAAAATTGTTTTTGCGCTGTAATCAAAATAGCACATATTTTGGAGTATTTGTTTATTTAATTTGTACACTTCTCACGTCTTTGTTTAGTGGGATAGGGAGTAGTCAGTAATTTTAGATTGACTATCTAGTTACTGCTGCATTTTGGTACTGTTTTTATATAAAGTACAATACATTTCTTAGTTACAAAACTCAGTCTCAATACTATTAGTTAAAAAACTAAGAGTGTTCAGACTGTTTGTCAGAATTCAACGGCACAATGTTCAATTCTAAAACGCTAGTCGTGATTTTAGATCTCATGCAGACGATATGCCAAATTTGATAGTGGCACTCAATGTTAGGGAAACAGTGCGTTACTTCTCTAATATGATTATACTTCTCTAATGTCACCCCACCAATGCTAAGTTCAAAATATACATTTCATAATTTTGTCCATAAGTTCATAGAGTGAAGCTATATTTTCGTCTGGATATAGAAAAGAATAGATAGATTTTCGACAGCTAAATCTGTAAAACAAAAGAATTTTCATTAAAATCTTCAAATGTTGCCATTTATTGTTTTCTTTTGTGATTCAAGAAGTTATTTAAACAATGTCAAATAAGTCCGAAAAATTATGCCTTTGGTAATTTATATAATTGGTGTTATAATCTCTATATTTGATGAGGAATTCAAAAATTTCACAAAATACGAGGTGTTCTATTAAAAGAAGTGAACTCTTTCAACACTTTTCCTGAACATCTTGAATAATGAAAAATAATACTTACTATGTGGTTATACAATTTAACCACTTAACGTAGAAATTAATTTTCAATTTTCTGTCAAAAAATTATCATTTTTTTATATATATGTATTACAATTAGTTACAATTAAACGAAAACAAAAATATTTTCAGTGGCGTAGGAAATGTATTTTACCTATAGGCTAAAGAAATTTTTTTTTCCATAAAATCTCAATAAGTGTCAACAAGTGTCGTAACAATATTTATAATCGCGTTATAATTTATATTTTACTTTTCCAGTGGCGTAAGCAACCTATTCTAGTGAAATTCTATTTTAGTGAATAAAATTGTAAACAATAGTCGTGACACAATGACTTTAGCACAATGGCAACTTCCGCTTTCTGAAAAAGTTATATTAACTTAATTACATAATCCGGTCCTCTTAATACCTTTCGGTGTTGACGTAAATTCTTCTTTTTTTTCTTTTAATTCTTTATCTTATTTCTCCATTCCTTTTTGTTTTGTGCCAGCTTTTCCATTTCCCACCATTCCATTCCCCATTGTTTCGCAGTTTTAAGCTTTGCTGCTTATCTTAGTAAAAAAGTTATATAAAGATCACTTTGTTCTAAACGTGACTATTCGTCCAGCTGTCGTATTTATAAAACATGCATTTTTAATAATCCGATTGCGACAAAATTACATACATAATTACATTTAAGCTACCCTATGTTACCACAATGCAGAACAACTTTGAGATTCATTGTTAATGCGAGTTTCGAATTTACGACTGCAGTGGCTCGCATTGTGGAGTTAACGCCACGTTACATATGTACGTTATAGATAAGTAATTTTGTTGTCATCCAATAGTACTGATAAATTTGCTATAAAAATAATTGAAATATTCGAAGAGAATATAAAGAACACTAAATTGAGGTTGATATTCTAGTTCCTAGAATATGTATCAACCTTAATTTAATGCTCTTTATTAGACAGTGTAGGAAGAAAGCATCCGTGTATTCAATAAACAGCAACACCAGTTGCAGTTTGTTCAGTAATTTTTCGGGAATCTTTGATGGTTTAAGGGGAAGTAACTTCCTTCTTTTTACGAGATTTATAATTATTTTTTATATCTCTTTTCAGATAATCCTACAAATTCCCTTTCGTTTTACTTCAAACAACAAAATCTTTTATGAATATCAAGTACGTATTTTTTGCCAGGGTTCGAATCTTCGCCTGGTGCATCGCCTGCATAACAGCACAATTCCATTTATTGCAGACGTGTTTTTGCCGCACCTGGTCTCGCCGTCCCAATATTTTCCCAGCTTTAAAACAGACATAAAACCGCCCACTACAGCCCAGCTACCGCTTCCTTCATGGAGTAGGCAACGAAAGCCCACGAGTAAACCGAAAACCTAAACCGTACCCTGACAAATTACTGGGTGTCTGCCGCTGCCAGCACAAACCCATACGCGCTCCTCCCGCAACAGCGAACAGCATAATAGATATACCCGGAAGAGAATTCGTTTCCACGGTCGCATTCCAACTGGGTACACTAGATTTGAATTTATGTGCCGCGCTCCGTACGAAATACCGCGGTTTAATGCAAATTCGCTTAAAATGGGGACATTAAAGGGAGTTTGACTGGCTGCAGCGCCTATGGGGACGAAGCATCTCTAAATGGTTTAGTTTATTCTCTCCGGTGAGTGTCGAGGTCTTGCTGGGTCCACGCTTCACGTCGCTTGTCATGTTTATTTTTAGTGGAAAAATGTTTATTGGCGAATGAAGCTATTTTTTCTGCTGCAAATATACTTAGAAATAAAAATACTCACAAATGCCTGATCTTGAACGTTTTGAAAAACTTTTCTGCAATATGATACCTAAACTTTAGCAATGTATTCCCAATATAACCAGAATGCACTTTCTGAAGATGATAACTCAATAACAGCGTCAAGTTAGCCTTGGCACTAAAAAGATCAGCGTCGTCACGTTCTTTTGTTTTTCGGCGTGGAAGAGACGAAAGAAGCATGAGGTGCGAAAATCTGGACATCACCGAGAGAAATTTATGTAATCCTGGACCGAGTACATGTATCGCATATGTGTCTATCAACGTCAATGACAAATAGAAATTATAACCTAAGAAATAATAATACGGTTAAAAATAGAACAAGTGATTTTGATAAACACGCACCATTGGCAGAAGTTGATTACTTTAACTCGAGCTACTGTTGGTACGAATCCACAACCAGGAGTGAATTTCCCTAACAGAAGAAATAATGCTCATCACAAATGGAGTCATAAAGATAACTCCGACATAGTAAGAGAAAAAAATTGAATCAATAACTACTTCCACAATAATCCTAATAATGTAAATAATACTCTAACATACAATCTAACACAACAATTTTAAATACAAATAATAAGAATCTTAATAGTACAAACGAAATAGAAAATATTCATCATAATACGTAGTATTGGAAACGAAATTTCCGAAATATAGGTGAACCAAATCTAAATAACATACAAACAAATCAAAACCCAAAAAATAATTCTGAGATAAATATTTACTCCATTAATACAATATAAATAATTAAGTAAACTTGACCCCACAGCAACAAACTTTATTAATACAAATCTGAAAAAATACAGGGTGTACAGAAACTCTCCTACTAAACAGAAACACCAGACAGCGGACGTTATTTTATGTCGATTTAACCTAAATTGCCTTAATCCAAAAATGCTTCCTAAGGGAGCTAGAGCTCTCAAACGATATCCGAAGATCCTCAAAGTATTTTTTTTAAATATCACCTATCATTAATTACACCTATCCAGACATTCTTACTGAATCTTCACTAGTGTTTTGTCTCGTTTATGGTATGATAATTTGCACCAACATACGCATAATGATGTTGCATTATGTGAATTCAAAATTCCATCTCTGGTAAATGTAGCTTCATCGCAAAATAAAATGTGAGCAAAAAAAACTCATCATCATTTTTGTTAATCAACCAGTTTGAAAAATTACGAACTGCAACATCACCGTCTACCATCGCTTGAACTTCTTGTACAAAGTGGAAAACGTTTTCTTTATGAACGATATTCGATATGGAAGATATGGAAATGTTAGGAGAATATCGGCGAGTCTTATAACGCTTATCTCGGGATTCTCGTAAACATATATGTGATAATAACTGCGTGACATAAAAATCATTTGACATTTACAAATTTTAGATTATTGATTTGTCAACGCCAACTTGGTATTATAATAAAACAATCTCAATCGAAGTGGATTTTATGCATAACGGCATTTTTGAGATATTTAAAAAGCTTGGAGGCACCATCTTTTAAAAGCTCTAGTTCCCTTAGAAAACATTTTTGGATTAAGGTAATTTAGGTTGAATCGACATAAAATCACGTCTACCAACTGAAGTTTCCTCCGTTTGGCAGGAGAGTTTATGAACACCCTGTATACAACATTTTATAAACACAGAATACAATACAAAAATCCATTTACCCAACATTAAACCAACTGTCAGAAATAGCATTACATTAAATAATATTAATATAAATTATAAATATAACTAATATTATTATAAATACAACTAATCGCGTAAACAAGTGTGCACACAATCATAAGAATGATGAACATGAATATCTGACATCTGAAAATTACATAAAAGTGAACAAAACCAAGGTGGAAATATCGCTTGGATAAAATCAACAAAATAGTGATATTATACACAAATTGCAAGATTGGCAAAATAGAGAATATAATACTCGACAAAGACATCAAATGTATCAAATATTTTAAAACCACGGTATAAATTACGTTCCAAATTTTGATAACACTTTTAAAAATGTAATAGACAGTCTACAACAAATAACAATATAGAATGTCAAAATAAACACAACAGAAACATCAAACACAGAAAATACACATAATAAAAAAAATGAAAACTGGAAAAACCTATGGTCACCGCACTTCTGGAAACACCACAACATAATAAAAATGCAAGATGGATACAGAAAGAGTCCGAAAAGGTGAACGATACCGGATAATAAACAAACAAAATGTCGGGAAAATAATTCGAAATTTCTGGTGCAAATATCTGACTTCACTACACGAAAAATTAACAGAATTTGATGGATTCTAAATTGCTAAACAGTGCTGAAGAAATACTGTGATGCAAAATCCGGATCAGTTTCAGAATTAATTTATTTATTTATAAAATAAAATTATAAAATAAAAGATATTCCAAAAATTAACAATAAAAATCAAACGGTCTTCTTCTTCTTTCGCGGATCTCGGGCGCCAGATTTGTTTGGGATGTTCCAGGTAGCTTCAGGTTTTCCAGGTCTTAGAAAATACTGGCAGAACGGGATTACCTGTCCCGTACTGGTTTTCACTACTTTTTCGAACTGCCGGGGATAACTGCGTAAATCTTCTCGGACGGTTCACAAGAGAAAAAATTATATACAAAATTATATCTTCAGTTATCTATAATAAGGTAACTGAATATATCTATAAAAAATATATCGACCGAGAGGAGCAGAAAGAACAGCTAATAATAGATTCAGTCATCGTCAATCAAGCAAAACGCCAAAAACGGAATGTATCAATAGCCTGGACTACTAAAAATATTAGAAATATACAAAATTCATAAAAAAATTATATGTATACCTTCTTGACAGATTCGTGAGTGTCTGGCAAACAAAATTAGTCATGAATATAAAAAACAGATGAATGAATATAAACAAATTATTCTATCCAATACAATAAATATCAAAAGTGAAATCTTTCAGGGAGACATGATCAGTCCCCTTTAGTTCTGTCTACATCTAAACCAATTGCCTAATATCCTCAAAGAATTTGGATACTGGTTGGACACAAAAAAGAAGGCACAAAGTATTTAAAATATATGGATTATTTAAAATTATTCGGATACAACAAAACACAACTAAGAAACATGTTGAATATAACACTAAATTTCAGTAATGATATATCCATGCAACTAGTGGTAGACATATTTTATTTTAAACATAATAAAAGAGAAACTTGAAGAATAGGACTTGGAAGGATCTGCTGCAGCCTTGATTAGTAAAAATTTAAAAACCAATACTAAAGCTTTGATATTAAATGAACAATATTTAACCCCGAGGGGATGCACCTTCCGAATTAAAAGCCAGCACCCTATTTCTAAATCGTTGCACCCGTGGTCGGTAAAATGCTTATTACCGATTGTATACCGTATTGAATACGAATAATGTACACTATATTATTAGGTATAATATTACCTAAAATAAATAATTTCAAAAATACGAAATAAAAAATCTAAAAAATTAACCAAAATAATAAATAAATAATCAACGCCACGTAAGCAATTAAACATACACGTAGACAATATCATTATTGTTAATAAAATGTAATATTATACTCTTCCGACCATTTAAAATAGTCGGAAGAGTAATACAGTATATAATATTACATTTTATTAACAATAAAAAATCCTACTAAAATGGACATATATGAATCAATATCATTATTATTAATTCGCTAAAAAATACACAGAAATATACACTACCCCACAGTAGGGTCCGCCCCCTGGGCCCTTTATTGTGATGTATGACACCAAACGCTTGGTTAAAACCGACACTTCTCTCGGTCTGGGAGAACAGTTCCGCAAATAACTGCGGGTGTGTGGCGGGACAAACAAAGTTAGAATGATTGTACTAGTGGTTAATATATTACACCTTGTATTTTTATTGTAACAGATTCCAATTGATAAGTGATTACGTTTTTATCTTAAGATGGCGTAGAACATGGGTGCAATGAAAATCAAATAAAAAAATCGAATAAACAGGCATAGATAGATGCGCACTCTTTCCGTCAGTCAACCGATGCGGATTCTTCAATATGTCTGCTTGCACGGACGCTTCTATACAGGGTATAGAGGATCAGAGGGATCAGACCAGTTGTCAATGGCTCTTTGGCATTGCACCTTCGGAATATAACATTAACGACTCTTGTTGAATGATGTCAGCGCTATATTGGATAATTCTCCTCAAGTAAAATTGAATCTGTTGAACTGATGAAATTTGATTCACCAAACAATCCTTGCAATACTGGGTGGATGGGATTTACATCAATATGATAAACATGTGCTGTCCTGCAATCCTGCCGTGCTTAAATAATATATTGCTGTATTGTTGAATGTAAGTTTTCCAATTTGTGGAAGTAGGCCGTTGTTTTAACTCTTCCTAAGAAAAACGATCCAAAACATTATCGAGATTTGCGACCTGTTAGTGTCCTGCCCATATTATCTAATTTCTTACTATACTAATTCTAGACCAAGATAAATGTGATCCTGCAGTAAACGGTACGTTGGGATGCAACAGACACTGTGGCACAGGGTAACGCACATTGTAACCCGACTTGACGTCCAATGTAACACTAGAGCTACCTATTAAGATGATGTATTGTAATTCCAGATACCAGATTACAATTGAATTGTCGAAATCCGAAACAAGACTGGAATAACCTAGCGAAGATTTTCACTAGGAATCCACTAATAGAGAAATTTATCATATTCATTGTATCCCACCCTCCTGTGCACCCGCCACACCTTCCCTCGTCGTAAAAAGGAAATAACCGCGCATCAATGTTGCTTGTTTGAAACACCTCGATTTTCATATCTTGAAATCCAAATTATTGAAAACGATTTCACAAGTATGATCGGTAATAAACATATGCTTTATTAAATTAAGCGAATCCTTGGAGAGCGATCTTGAGTGCAGGAGCCACTATACAAGTGCTACAAAAATAAGGTCAGTTTTTTAAATTTTCAATTGCCACGCAGAAAACGATTTAATTTCTGTTTATTCATTTTCAGAAGTTTTTAAGTTTCATATCCCGCTACACCCACATATGGCCCATACATAACAATATTTTGTTGATGTATGAGTTACCAATTTCATAAATTCATGTTTGTGTCGAAATAATTTAGTTATCACTTTTATTGTTGGACCGGTTTTGGATTAACCATCACCACGAACATTCCCACGGATGTTTGAAGATAAAAATAAAAAACATATTTGTAGATAATAACCGACATATTGTGATAAATAAAGCAAGATAAATGGTGGAAACTGAATGAATTGAAATGTAAGGTTAAAATAATAAAGAATATAGAACGTGATGGTTAAGCAGCATGAAACTATGAAATTAAAGACATAATACGAATGAAGGTTGAAATGCAATCCACCATGAAGAAGCAGAATATAAAACTGACAATGTATAAACAGCCAGAGTATATATTGTGGCTAAAAACTGTGAGGTAATCATAAGTGCAATTTACTGTCCCCCCCAAAACATATAATTAAGCAAAATCACTATCTTGATTTCCTGAACAGTTTAGGATACAGATTAATCATAGAGGAAGACTTCAACGCGAAGAATGCTTATTGGAGTTCAATATTAACTAATGCGAAAGGGAGAGAACTCTTAGCAGCTACCAAAGAAATGGGATGTGAATCAATATTAGCAAGAAAGCTGGCCTATTGGCTTAGAGATATAAATAAGCTCCCAGATTTTATAGACTTCTTTATTACGAGAAACATATCATAATAATCATCATATCACAATCAGCTTTCTGCATGTGAAAGAAGGATGGGATGTGAGCTCAGACCTCTCTCCCATACTAGTAACGTTAAGTGAATATACGTATAATTAAAAAATAAGCAAAGTTGTTTATAAAAATATCCATCTAGTAGCATGAGAAAGTACCCCTGAACTTAAAATACGAACAGTATTGCTTAACTACACAAAAGAAATTAGAGTCTTGCTGGCAGAAAAAAGGGGAGCGATGCGAAAATGGCAACAATCTAGATTTTCTAAGTAGACATTTGTATTGATTCATATTCACTTATCACCATAATTCTGATTGATAGGACTAAACGTTGATATATTTCATTTTTAAGTTATGAAGAATAATTTTTATATGAAAGTTTAAACTTTTCGTCGCTTCTCCGCTATGTTAAATCTGCACCTACAGGTCTCCACTAGCCGGTTGTATTTCCTGCAAACCCTGCCTGGTTATGGGTTTTACGACCGTGTAAAACGGCGCGGAGGTTTTCCAGGAACCGTCTCGCCCCGTAACTTTTAGCTGGCAACTCCCACGGAAGCAAATTAAATACACAAGAGCAGTCTGTGCTCTCAAGGCAGCCATCGCCGGACGAGTGTAAAACAGTGTCTTGGAGGACTCGACTTAGGGGAACGCTGGCTCGCGCAGTTCCCAAGCTGCCCGTAACGTACAGTTACGACTGCAGAAAAAGGGGCGGCGGAGGATTTCTGACCGAGTGGTGGAGAGAAGTTTTCTATTATGCATATGCATGTATGCAGATCGTTTCGGCTAATGCCCTGGCTTACTTAGATGGCTACCGACAAAGTTCCGAGATGGGTCGTAAATTTTACAATCCCACCCCGAAGTGAAGTTATGTGAGCGCATTGGTTGAGTGACGTGAACGTAACTTCCCCATAATAATAACGGACGGGTTTATTTTACTCTGTGGGATAAAAGATATTTTCTTACTTTATCCGCCAACGAAGTGAATTTATACTTTACTTATTGTATTAAGCATGTATCTACCAGCATGTGGAAGCCACTCATAAAGGTCTTACGTCTCATGTTCCAGAAGTGAACGCAGGAGGGAAGGAAATGCTCCTCCTTCCGGGCATTCTATCGGAATCCTAAACTTCAGCACATGTCCTCGCTGAAGACTCATTGTTTAATACAAAATCATCCCTTCGTAGAGCAAAGGCAGTCGATAAACCATTGGCACGAATTTTCGAAAGTTAGACAGCAGTTGTAATATCATAAATGCAAATGATTAAAAAAACTGGCATGTACCTTATGGGAAATGGCTGAAATTTTAATTAGTACATTTATAAGTGTTTTGCAAAATGTTAGATGGTGTAGCCCCTTAAGGGGCATACATAAAAAGTTCTTAGACAGAAATGTCTAAATTTGGGCAAACACTACATAATTTTAGTTTTTGAATGAACATTCTGCGCACTATTTCATTCCTAATTTTGTCGTCGAATTTAAGATCACTTTGCTTAGCATATATTTGGTTAAAATCGCACCCTTGTGGAGTTGTTCGCCATTCCTTTTCGAAAATTTGATGTTCATCTGAACACTTGAAATCCAATAACATTTTAGTTGAAAGCATATTAAGTGCAACTTATCCCTATTCCATCTGCCGTTGAGTATCGTTAGCAGCATCTTCCTTAGGATGGTATAAGGAACGGCCTTGGAGAACTGTTGGACACATAATTGTAACAGCTCCAACTTATGTTGGAATTTCAGATACGTATGGAAATGAGCCAGCCACTAAGATAAAAACCCCATTTTAACAAACTGGGCCCTTTGTGAGCACCGTTTCTTAAAACCTTAAAAAATTACGTCCACTTACGACAAAGTTTTCACCAAAATCGCCATATTCAGGGCGTTCCATGGACGACACAGTGCAGGTGAATTGGAATAGTCCTGATATTGCGGAAAAACTGCGAAAACTGAGGACGAATGCCAGTATTTGTTAGATAAATCTCGCGTATTCAAATAACTTTTTTATAAGCTATTCAGTGGATATTGTAGCTCCCCCGAAGCACCTCGCCTTTATTGAAAACAATCATGAAATTTCCACCAGATCGATTTTTCAATTTCAACGAACCAACCAATTTCGATTATGCCTACGATTTCACATCGTAGGGATAATCGAAATTCGCATTATCGTAATTCTACATTCTATCTTATACATAATTAAACGGAATGGTTTAAATCCATTCAATGCATTCGGGCCATCCGATGACAACAAATGTGTGTTTCGGTTTACCGACTTTTAAACGCTAATAGATCGATTTTTTGCATCAGAATCTTGAAATCCTGCAAATATCGGCCGGATATCTTGCGCCGTTTTCGAGATTAGAACATACATATCTACATACATACACGATAGCGCGTTGAATAGTGTATTAGATACATAAGATATTTTCACCATCATGTGATGATTTATTTGTAAAAAATTAAGGGACATCTTAGAATATTTTATTTAAGAGTAGTGTTGGAACTGGAAATTAAAAAACGTAGTTTTGGTACCAAACAGTCTTTCCTTATCTTCAATATGTAGCGGACTTTTTCGCCGCTATATGTAGTTTGGTTGCTTGGTGGAGGTTGACAGATGGTCGTTGATTTTCGGTTTGTCTCTAAATTTTATTAATACGGAAAGGGTAAAATCTTCAAATATGGCTAATTTATTTAAGTTTTTAAATCTGTGTAATTTAATCTTGCTGGAAAAGAAAGATGAGAAGAAAGTACGTAGTTAATTTTTGGAAGCAGTTTGTTGAATCTCATGGTTTCATGGATCTTTAACTGGGGTTTTCGAAGTCATCCTGAGTCGTTAAATATACAGAGGTAAGTTTATGTCTTGTATATGTCTAGGTTTTGAGTTGATTATAGGTAGCTGTCTTCCATGCTTGTAAAGCGACAAAAGTCACAACTTGGCAATGATGCATTTGAGGCCAGGAATAAAATGGGGTTAAGCCACAGGACCTCTCGGACACCTGTATATGGGGTGACCGCTAATTATTACCCTGCTAATTTCAAAATGTGCCCTTTTCAACCTCATTAACACTCCCTTAATTCATTTAACTCATTTATTCAAATTAAGGGAGATAAAAAGTATAGAGTGTTTTGGAAAACAGCCAAAGTTGTTGTGTTTTGATTGGATTCTATTTAAAACCTACATGAAAGTACAAGAATTATTAGATATTCGGGTATCTCAAAAGGTTCCGAGAGACCATAATTTTGCTCAGAATTACTTGGGATTAAATGTAAATTTATTGTGTACTTTAGTTGGCTGTAGAATAGTTACGTAAAGGAATGAAGCTGTTTCGTTATCTACAGATTTTCCTAGTTTGCGGATTTATACCTAGTTTGCGGGAACTACCATGCTAATGACCATCACCGTGCACCGTGCGTCGTGCGTCGTTTTAAGGATATGGCTTATTTCTTGTTATATACAGATAACAAGAAAGTACTCTAGCAATATATAACCACAATTACACATTTTGTTTCGTTAAATTTTACGGGGTTTTCACAATTCTACTAAAGGACAAATTAAATTTTACAAAATTAACGTTAGGAGGAATTTATGGAAACTTTTTTATCCATTTGAATTTATGGTCGTTAAAAAAAAAGTTCAAATATTAATATTGAACCCTAACCTAGAATGACTAAATTATACGATTGATAACGAGTAAATACATAAAGTTGACAACAATAACATCTCTAAAATACAACCAAATGCCAAACAAATGGGGGGTGCACTCAAACCTTGCAACCTGCGTCAACAAAAAACATTAAAAATACCGCTACATAAGGTTTGATTAGTTTGGGTGGTTATAGTTTGAGTGGTTATAGTTTGAGTGGTTATAGTTTGACTGGTCATTGTTAGATGGCACTGCTAAGTTTTATTTAATCAAAATTCGTTTTGACGAATGACGTTAACAACGAAAGGCAAGCGAGATTGTTCTCTTCCTCTGGAGATCCCGAGGGATTAACATTGAAAAGTTACTTCCTCACAAGTCTAAAGTGGTAATGTGTTGAATAAAATCTTACAGGGTTGGTTTTCCTGAATTATTGGATTCGATCTTATCCGTTGAGACAATTTAATTAGTCATTGGTTGTTGGGATAAGGACGAATTACCATATTTAATTTTTTAAGAGAATTTTGTTGAACCACACGTTTTCGCGGATTTTTCAGCCAACATTTTCGAAGTCATCTTTAGCCACTTACTATCTAGAGGTAAGGTTTGATTCTAGTATAGGTTTGTTTGTTCTGTGTTTAGGTTTGGGGTTGTATATAGGTATATTTTAGGTTTTAACTAGGCTTTCTTTATTTAGGGTTGTTTTGGTATAACACGGTGCGTTTACTTGTTAGACGACATGTATTTCGTTGTACGCTGAAGGTTGTAATTGATTCATGGAAGCTGATTCTTCCATTAAAATCCATTCGACTTGAACCTAGGTCATTCCTTTGTTAGAGGTTATACTGCGTACGCGAACGTTCACCCTCATATCGGAGAATATCTATCTAGAGAAAACATCCTGTATGGAGACAAGTTTTTCATTAAGGAAACTTGGTATTTTTTTGATTATGTAATGTAATAGATTTCATGTATTACCTGTTTTGTAATTAGTTTTATTCAACGATTTGGTGCAACACATAACCTCTAAAAGATTTTTTCAATATTTTCTTTACGTTCAATTTTCACTTGACCAAATCTAAAAGTTGATATTTAATATTAATAGATTATGTTAATTAATTATGGTAATTTTGTATTAACTGCTTTGTTACAGATTTTGTTCCATTTGAAAAGTTGTTTTTGGCCTAGCCTCAAAAAGGGTGTTCGAATATTTTGTTTACAGTGCTAAATTTCTGCATGTCACCAGAAATGCGAAACAGGAAGATAATTATTGGCGTTGAAGGGTCAGCTATATTTTCGTTCTATACGAAAAGGTATTTCAAAGCGTCTTCGAATTTTTTTGTAAGTATCACTATTTACATTTATAAAAAAACTTCATTCTATGGTGAAGTTGGCTCTAAAGTTACTGGTAAGTATTTCGTGACGACGTAAATATGTAACGACGTAAATATTTCTGCACTCTGTAGATAAAACAAGAGCACTAGGTCGTCACAAGCCCTTCCACATTGTTTTAATAAAAACTGTTGAAATGAATTTTAAGTTTTGATTTTTAATAAAGCTTAAGTATGTATCCTAGTCAATTTTCCTATGAAGTCATTAAGTTATAAGCGTATTTCAACAAAATGTATTGCAAGAAGGATGAAGCTATTAAGGAATTGTCGAGAATGTCTTTGTTAACGTGTAAATTCGATAAAAGGCTTGTTGTAAAATTTATTTTTTTTTGGTAGAATCTGGTAAAAAAACTTACATCCAAATTTCAGTACAATATTTCGGGAGTTCGAGGAGTTACAACTTTTTAGTTCATATTATGCTCCGGTCACAGCCTTTCTTTGATTATAATCGTCTTTAATTTCACAAAACTTAACACACACAATGGACAAAATGACGAAACACGTGGAATGAACAATCAAGATTAGGTCACGAGATTTCGGAAACTGGACGCAACTGAACGGAGATTAGAAGACCCTTTTTTCAATAATCATGAATACAACACGAGACAACGGACCTACAAAAATAGAAATGCGTGAATCCTGTTTACGTGTTAAAGCCGAAGCATTCGGTAATGCATCTGGTCTCATAAATTAAATTTTAGACACTATTGCCTCCAATTACCACGGTCCAAATATCATACCGTGGTGTGCAAACTCTTTTAAAGCAGTATTCTTCGAAAGCCGATTACGTATATTGCACCGCATATTCGCTAAAATTAATCTTGATTGATGCATCTGCATGAATATAAGTGAAGCATTTTTTGGGATTAGTATTAAGCGATGGCTATACTAACAAATATTCTGTTTGAAAAATATAAAATCAGTCTTAAAAAACTGTACCCAACGAGGGTGTCTTCAAGAAATGATGCGTTCGTCGATGCTTTTAAATGAAACAAATTTAATTTCAAGCAGTACAAAAGAATGTGATCGTTATATAAATAC
>JAWQRJ010000336.1:0-22418 GCA_033557515.1 Diorygopyx duplodentatus
GTGCACGTCGCTGCCTAAAATAAAATGTAAATAACATGAAGTTGCAGCGGAATAGAATTAAGTTTAGATGGACTTTTCACTTTCGCTCAAAATTTATTCCGGTCAATCATTTTTGAACGCTCCGTAGTAAACATTTTAAAGCTGCATTCACAACCTCAAAATTAGACGTAGAATTAGTAGGTAACTTGTACTTGAAATTTCAACATAAATTAGTACTTCGACATCGTTCACAATGTCTAATTTAACGGAATAATTTTACGCGAAAGATAGTAGGTCCATCTAGCGACAAAATTTTCAACTTGCTAAAATGGTAGGCAATGCAGATCAGGGGGGTCCAACTCTTATGGAACTCGCGTGAAAGTTACAGTAAAAGTTCTGGGCTAGAGATGGCGTCAGCAGTACGATTTCGAATAAAATATATTAGGTTGCATACCTTACGGCGTTTATGTATTTACGACTTTTGAAAGGTTTTTTTATATCGTCTGTGAACATTTTATTTGTGAAGATGGGGCCGATTTGTATAATTGTGGTAAAGTGCGCAGAATACAACTACATGCATTTCCGAAGGATGAGAGAAGGTAAGTTTACAGTGGTAAATTCAGTTGCTTTACTCCTACCTAAAAACCTTTTATAACGACAATTACCAGACAGGTTTCAGATATAAAGAACACTGTTTTAAAAACATGAAGAAATTAATAAGGTAATAAAAACCTTTGTCGAATTAAATTAGAAAGTCAGTCACAACGTATCTTGAAAGTTAAAAGAACCAAAAATAATAATAAAGACTAATTTACGTTTAAAACCAATTTAATTGTAATGTTTCGTAGAATAAACAAAGAAAAATTTGATTGGCAAACATAAAAATATCTTGTTCAGTTTTAAATAAAAGGCAAACCAAACATAATTATTGAGTTGTTTACATAATTTTCGTTAAGCTTATAAAATTTCAATATTTTCTCTTTTCTTAAATAGTAAAAACATACAAATGCTCTTAGAAAAAAAGTCAAATATGTAAGCAGTAAAAGTTTAGGACCAAGTAATGATCCTAAACTTAAAAAAAAAAAACTTTTTAAAATAATTCATTAATTCACTAATTAATTTTACATTAATATTTCTTTTGTATTTTTCCATTAGGAATATACTCTTTTACCCTAGGAGGGCAACATATACAACTTGGATCCAACCACCCCTACACAGAAAGCTTAAAGAAATGCGTAACCATGCCATCAGCTGTAAACACTGAATATCTAACAGAAACCAGGAGAAGTAACAAATTAGGCGAAATGATGGATCATCAGGAAGAAATGATGAATAATATAATAAACATAGAAAACGACATTCCGGCACCGGTAGCTGAATTGCAGGGTGAAAATTCAAGTAATCGCAAAGAGAACAACGATACTGCAGTGACTAATAAAAAGAAGTAAAAAAAGAATAAATCACTAACCGTGACATCCGCTGCTTCGCCACTAATTTTACCAAAAACAAAATTATGCCTTTTTCGAAATCGTCGAATCCATCCAACTGTACATTTAAAATCGTCAAGTTGCAGTTGTCTAGCGAAATCGTCAGCTTTAGCTTGTAATATTGGGCCGTTTATGGGAACATTGTGGCTCCATTGGATTTTAAACCATTGTAGTAAAGCATTATCCATTTCAGACTGATACAAGTCCTTAATTTTTTGCTCTTAACGAACTGACACTGCCCTCAAAATTGTTCAGTATCTTTTCACGATTTTTATAAATGGTCGGTATGGTTGACTGCGACATCTATAGAGCGCAAATATTCGTGAAAATTCGTATTGTTAGTAATAAATACTGTACTTACATGGAATTCCTTTGCTATTGAAACATTCGACTCTCCGGCTTCTAAACGCCAAATAATCGTGACTTTTTCACCACCACTGTGCCGTTTCTACACATTTCGGTGATTCCCCGAGAGCTCTCTAGAGAAATTGACCACCGTTCATCGTTATATACGATAATTGGTATCAAATATGAGTCCGTTTTGGATCATTATATCAGTTCCATCGCTATATCCAATATCGTTATAAACGATATCTACTGTATTATTACAGGAAATGGTAAACGAGGTCACAAAAACGGCAAGAGAAATAACAAAGTCGGCTGCTGTAAGTAGTTTATCAAAAGCTGAACCTGAAGAATTAAGTGGTGAGGACGATGATGAAGAATTCATTGGGCCGCCTATTCCACAAGGTATTACAGTCTAAATTCTAAATAAGGTATCTTCAATAAATATTTCATTCAGACTTTTTACCTTCACAACCGGAGAAAAAACCGACAAAATCCAAAGAAGTATCCGAAGATCTTAGCAGTGAGGATGAAGATGAACACGATCTTTCTTTAATCATACCCTTAACTCATGAAGCGACAATGAAACACGGCAACAAAGCAATAACAGCAATGTGCGTCGATCCAAGCGGAGCACGATTAGCGTCTGGCTCCGTGGATTATGACGTCTGCTTTTGGGATTTTGCCGGCATGGATTCTGCAATGAGAAGTTTTAGGACATTGCAGCCTTGCGACAATCATCCAATCAGAGGTTTGCATTACTCTGGAACGGGGGATTTGCTTCTTGTTATTTCTGGAGCTGGTCAAGCAAAAGTTTTGGACAGAGATGGGTTTGAGCAAATAGAAACTGTCAAAGGAGATATGTACATTACGGACCAAGCGAGAACAAAAGGACATACAGCGGGTTTATTGGCTGGCGGATGGAGCCCTTCGAACCGAGATGAATTCTTGACCACATCCAGCGATGGCACAGCTAGATTGTGGGATATTATGAACGGTGGAAAGTTTCATAAACAAATTGTCAAGTGTCGTGCCCAAAATGGTTTAAAAGTATCGCCGACAGCTTGTTCTTACAGTCAAGACGGGAAAGCTTTTGCATTAGGATGTGCTGACGGTTCTTTGCAGCTTTGGGACCTGCGGAAAAGTACTGTTGCTCCGGCTTTGCAACTAAGAAAGGCTCACCAACCGGTCGAAGTCACCAGTGTTGCGTATTCACATATCGGGAGTCAGTTAGTGACGAGAAGTTGTGATGACACTATGAAATTATGGGATATAAGAAACTTTAAGAAATCTGTACACGAAGTTGGTGATTTGTACACAAGGTATGACACTACAGATGCTATTTTTGGGCCAAATGACAAAGTGATCGTTACAGCAACATCTGCCAAGAAAGGTTAGTATAATGTAGTAGATGTCAATATTTAAAAGTACTTTATGCAAACACCTCCCATCAATTTTATTTAATTAAGGTTTTTCTCACTGAGATAAGTATATTAATATACAAGATGTCATTGTTTTAATTGAAAAATTGCTTTCGAAGGGTTAAAGCCCGAACGTTCAAAATTGGGATACCTGGTACATTAATTTATGCATAATATATATTCGTTCTATATTTTAGGAGATACCGGTGGATATGTTTTATTCTACAGGACAGATGGACTCGACCTGCTTGAAAGCGCTAAAATTGAATCCCACGTTATTAAAGTCCTCTGGCATCCAAAACTGAATCAAGTGTTCGCTGCTAATGGCACCGGCGTGATCAAATGTTACTACGATGACAAGCGCAGTCTTAGAGGTGCGACTTTGTGCGCTAGTAAAAGCCAGAGACGTGTACAGCAGGCGGAAATTGTTAGTTCTCAGCAAGTTATCACTCCGCATGCACTGCCGTTATTCAGGCAAGAGAGGCGAAAAACCAGCCGCAAACAAATGGAAAAGGACAGATTGGATCCAGTCAAATCTAGGAGGCCCGACTTACCGATCACATCTGGCCAGGGTGGTAGGGTTGCTTCTAGCGGCGGGACCCTTAGCAGCTACGTAATAAGAAATCTTGGGCTTAGCAAGAGGGTTGACGATGACCAAGATCCTAGGGAGGCCATATTGAAATATGCCAAAGAGGCGGAGGAAAATCCTTATTGGATTACACCAGCTTATAAAAAGACCCAGCCTGTTTCTATTTTGAGCTCCAATTCGCAAGAAGATGAACCCATCAATAAGAAGGCAAAGTTGTCTTAATTATATTAAGTTATGATGCATTCAAATATATCTAAAAAATTTCATTTATACTTGTATATAACGATGATAGTAGTAAAGTTAATTTATGACCATCCATGTATATTTTTTTTAGAACAATTGCCTGCTAAGATTATTTTGAAATTTCAAGCGGCTTTTTAAACTTTTAATGTTCTAATATCTCGATTTGAGGGGTTCGATATTTCCCGTTGCACTGAGGCCCCAACGGACCCATTGTTCTGCCCCTTCAGCTGCAAGTTCATTCACTCCCATCAGCGGCATCCAGGCTGATATACATACATGAGTTCGCCATCGCCTTTATGGGAGGACGTCCTTATAACTTTTATCCACTATACTTTTCTAACGACAACCAGAGGTGTTCAACTGGTTGCTGGGACCAACAACTTATAACCGTTATAAAATAACGGTCGGCCAGACTGGGAATCGAACCCAGGACCTCCGGCGTGTGAGCTCGACGTCTTACTGCCGGACCACTAAGCCCCCAGGGATATAAGGTTAGTTATATTGTTACCCACACCATGCAAAGTAATTTTTTTGTAAGAGCACTTATTCTGGATTTAAAAAAAAACAAATTTTTCAGAAACCTTTTATTTGGCTAGAATATTTTACAAAATAATTCCGTTAGAGAAGTTTCTACATCAATGCTAAAACTTACTGAAATTTTCAGAATGACTTGTCATGAAAGCCAAAAATGCCGACATTATAAGACTATCTTTTTGGCACAAGAGTTCAATATCAAAAACATAACAGAAAAGCTTATTTCTAGTCATAATGTACTCCTTAAAATTTTTCATTTAATTTACCATTCACCTTGTAGAATATAATTTGTGAGCTAATATATATGATTTACATATGCTCAATAACAATTTAACATTCATTAAGTGCGCAGTAATACAAATAAGGCACCATTAACCAAACCTCCACTATTTGAACCCTCATTTGTATCATGTACATATGTTGTATTACAACTGTTATAATTAATATCACATTTATTACAAACGATTTAAAGTAGGATGTATACATACTCAATGTTACCCAATGTTATCGTACCTAATATGAAAACTAAACCCATTTTTTGAAAAAACTTTAAACCAAATACTTCTTATTTGCATTTAAAAATAAAAGTTCTTTAGTTTTATCCCTATTTACTTGTGCTCTCTGTTTATTTATGCCAAAGACGGCCCTCCAAGATACCCTCTCAGAAGAAGCTGCAGCAGCAGGGATGCATAATATTTCTTTCATTAAAATAAAAAGTCGTGGATATGTAGCTTTTCGTTCATGCCACCACATCAAGGGATTCCCGTTTCTTTTAAGAAGTGGTTCTTGTAGGTACCTGTTCATTTCTAAGATACCGGCTGAGGTTTCTTGTTCATTGTTGAACATATCCGCTGTTGTTCGGTCATAATCATTCCATATTGAATCAAGCTCCTCACAATCTTTATGTAGATGATCATAATTTGCCTCAATTGTTTTTTCACTAACATCTTTAGTACCTGCTGTGCTGGCAACTGTTACCTTGGCTCTTTCAAAAGCTTCTGAGTCAATAAACATATAGTTCTTAAATCTTGGATCAAGTATTATTGCTTGTGCTATACTCTGGTTGTTTTCAATATTTGAAAATCGTTCCGTAAGCTGTTTCCCCATCTTATTAACCATATTTACAATATCCGGTGGTAAATCATTTTCATTTTCTATAGTTCTACAATGGCGCAAAAGTGCATTGCTTAAATATGAAATTTTTGAAATACTTACGTAGTTTTCGTCACTAATCTCAGTCGTTACTTCTTCAAATGTTTTCAAAAGTTTACACGCGTATTCTAAAACTTTCCAGTCGATAGTTTCTAACTGTTGCTCAGAGTGAATCGCGGCTAACGTTGAAATGATTGGCTCTTTGATTTGAAGCATTCTAGTGAACATTGCATATGTGGAGTTCCAACTGTTGCCAGTGTCTTCTTTTGGGTTTAATTCTACATATCCCATATCTTGTTCTATGTCCCTTAATTTGGCAGCCGACTCAGGGTTGCATTTAAAAAATTCGACTACGGATATGACTTTTTGATGAGTCTCAGCGATTTCCTTTATGCCCGCTTGTACTACTGAACTCAGAGTGTGTGCAAAACACGTCAAATGTGGCCAGCCGCCAATCTTTGTAGTCTTACTCATATTTGACATATCATGCGTTACTAATGCAACAACTTTTTCTAAAATTGACCATTCAGACAAAATTCGTTTGAGTTCATCAGCTAAATGTTGTTCTGTATAGTTTTCATTCAATTGAAAAGAATCTAGTAAAAAAGATTTCATTTCGCATTTGTTGTCAATGAAATGCGCAGTTAACACTAAATATGAATCATTCCATGGGGATATCCATCCACTCCTTGTTATGCTAACTGCTGTGGCCTCATTTAGTTGATCTTTAAGAGTTTGAGATAATTGATTGCACATATTCGTAAGTATTGTATCTGATGCAGTTTTCGGTGATGGTAAATTATATGATGGATTTAACAAAGAAGTAAATTTTTAAATTCCACATTTTCCACAAACGCAAATGGTAAATGTTCACTTGCAATTAGTTTTATTAGCTGATGATCAATTTCTATACTTTTACCAACGGGCAGCGATCTACTTGTATGATGTGCACTTCGATTTCCGTTAATATTAGTTGATTTGCATGTCGAGGGAGCTGAAATCTGAGGTTGAGTTAGGGATACTGGTGACAGAGTTGTGGTTTGTGGCACTCCTTCTATATTCAGATGCACCTTTAAAATTATTTTGTTATAACAAAAAGACTACTTACTTGCATATACTCTGTTTGGTGAAACTTTAGAGTGGTTGGGATATTGAACAAAATATTATGTGATGGTTATTATATTCATAATGTGATAAAAATTTAAAGTATTGTCCATGGACACGTTAATTGTCATTCGTAATGCATTTCTATACAGGAAGTGGCCTATTGTTATTTTTATTCAGTTACCATAAACCAACGGCTCATATTTCATTGAACTTTTGTCATTTCTACACATACTAAAGAGTAAATCAAATTTTTAATAATTCCGTAGATACATAAAAAATGCCAATTTCATTTTTCGAATATTAATTTTCCATCAAATGTGATGGTACCAAAAGAAATAACCCTATATATTAGGTATCACTGAAAAGAGGAAAATCCAGACTGTTATCGAAAAGGTGAAAAATTCAATTTTCAGGAATAACTCAAAAATAAAAGACGATGGCAATTGTGGTTTATGGCAACATGTTTGACCTAAAAAAGGACAGACTGTGTGGTTCATTTTACTATATTTATTATAGTTTTCTTAGTTTTTATAGTTATCTTAGTTTTTTAAAAATATTTATATATTTATAGTAATAGTACACTTACGCTTTATGGCCCAGTTGTATAAAGCATTGTTAACTTCATGTTAAGTTAACAACGTTGTTAAGCAATCTGATTGGACAATTCAAATTTGAAAATTTAAAATTCTCTAACCTGATTGGTTAATTGCATTGTTAACTCTGCCATTTTTGATCATGAAGTTAACTGTGCTTTATGCAACCGGGCCTATATTTTGTATTTATATGTATTCTTTTTCTGCGTCTCGGAATTCACAACGATTAACAGCCTAAAGGGGCTAAATACGTTTTATAATTGCTGTATAAACAATTCAGTAAATTTTTTATCAGGAATGTGTTTTGTTAGAAAAAAAGCTATATGAATGATAAATAATCCAAGGATTTAAAGAAAGGATTTGTGTCTACCGAATTATAATAATAGTGCTATAATATTTATTATGCCTAGATAAAGTTAACACATAATACACACCATATTTTAGTAATTGTAAATGGGATTTGCTAAATCCAGCCCATCATTATAAAGTTTCAGCAAACTGAGTGTAGTTGTCTAATACCTAATATAATAAATATAATATACGTAATATAGTCACAATCTTTCACCAGCAACAACAAAACTTGCGAAAAATCAATCAATTCTGATGGCAAAGATCATGAATGGATTATATATTACTGGATTATATGGATTATATTATTTAATTACTTACCCTTTCTTCCATGTCTTTATTGTTAATAATTGCATGTTTACTTCTTTTGTGTTTAAGTAGATTTGTTGTTGAGCCACCCTGAATAGATAATGTTTTAAAACATATGTTACACTTTGCTTCATTCAACGAAATTTTTGTAAAATAATTCCAAAGCAAACTTTTCTTTCGAAGTGAAGTCTGGGGTCCTGTGGTTAGGTACACCTAAAAATTATTTACATAGTAGCATAGTAGTTAGTTAATATCATACCTAGTAGTTAATTAATATCATACCTTTAAATTAGGTATGATATTAAAATGATTGTAAGGAATTGAATTGTTTTGAAGTAATTATACTTTTATTGGTTTACATTTATTTACAATTGATGTACTTTAGATGAGAGGTCTCCAAACTTTTTGACCCGAGGACCGCACTGACTATTCAACAAAGTCAGGCGGCCCAAGAACTGGATTATTACCATAAGCAAAAATACTTTTTTTAAATAGGTGCATATCTCCTTAGTTCAGTTTGCTCAAAAAGAATAAGAAAGCACTTGTTTAATTTTTGCCACATCGTTATATTACACAGTAGTGGCAAACTAAGTGGAAACGAGATGTAAAAACAATTATTTTATATATTATTATTTTAAAAAGGTATATGCATAATAACCGAATTAAACAAAATAAAACTTACAGTTGGTTTTAAAGTTAAGTATTACATTTTACCACAAAATTAAGATTTGAGTTATTTTCTGTTCAATTCAAAATAGTAAATTTAAAATTATTAACTACTAGCGAGTGGATGTGGAAGTTAGCCTTTTTCACACATATAACTAACCATGTGAATGAATAACCTTAATTTCCAACCAAATCATTCCAACAAAAACTTCTTTTATTTCAGTCTCAGTTAACTAATAAATGTTTCACTCATTTTAATTCATGTCAAATTTTCAGTCAGCAAATTCATACTCCTTTCTCCAGTAATTGCAGATGAAGCTCTGAGCGAACTTAGAATCAATTTTAAGACGCGTTTTTCAGATGTTGATGCAATTGCAAATGACATTAAAATTTTTCAGAATCTCTTTAACTGCGATATCGCAACCATCACTCCAAAACTTCAAATGGAAATAATTGATCGCTTTTGATAATTGGTACTAGTAAATTTGATTTACAGCTGCAAAAAATTGTCAGCAGAAAGTCACAGCTACATAAATCTCATTCAAATATATAAACATATTTGTGAATGTGTAAATGTTTGTTATTCTCTATTTTCCTAATAAATAAAAAATAAATTAAAGACTTTTTTATTTATTTATTTTAGGCAGTGTGACGGATTTGCTTTGCTGTGCTCCCGGGCCGTAGTTTGGAGACCGCTACTTTAGATCAAAAGTATTGTATTGGTAACATTAAATTTAACTTTCATATATTATAATTATTATATCATTACGTGATATTACTCCCTACAATTATTATTTTTATATAACATATAAAAAAAATTATATTCACATTTGTTATTTACATTGAACTTTATTTATTTATTTTGTTTACTTTGGATGTTCTTCAGATTATTCTTTGAATATTTTAACATCTTTTCACATTTTAATACTTCAATTCGGAGCATCTTTAATTATTTTTTAAAGGACCTTCCCTTCTTCCTGAAGCTAAATAACTAATAAAATTAACAAATTCGTATTTGCAACGTATTTTTTGTTTATATCATATTCAAAATACCACTATTGTTAAGTGGTTTCTTAACAAGTTAGTTTAGACACATGGAATAGTTGGTGCGACAACTTAAAGCACATTTATTACTTTACTTATGCGAACACTTCTTTTTTAATCTGAAATAGGCCTTAGAATTATTTAAAGTTATTTTGATTAAATAAGAGATCTAAGTATTTAAACTAATTTAAGAAACGAATTGTCGCATTGACAATCTATATTGTTTGGTATTAAATGTAAATATGTAGAATCTGGGGGTGCACATAGAGGTCATGTTATCTGTTTTAATCACCAATCGCAATGTATGTACATTATGAATCACAATGTACATATATTTTGATTGGTGATTAAAAGCAAATGAAATTATATTTTCCCATGGTAATTTACGTAAATGCCTGTTAGAAACCCAATCAATTAATTCTGTTGTGTATTGTTATTCCATTAAAATGTTGTTTCAGTTATCCTTTCTCTTCAATTGTTTTTCACTAGACCTCTACGAATCCCCAAATTACATTAACATTTCACCTGGACCACGGACTATATATAGTTATAATACCTATATACATATGATTTAATTACCTACCATATTATTCACATCTTCAATGTTAATATTGGGATGTTTGTTCCTTGTGTGTCTAATTTGATTTGTTGTTGAGTTACCATGAACAGATAAGATTGCCGAACATATGTTACATTTTGCTCTATGAGATGAAAATTTTGTGAAGTACTTCCAAATCAAACTTTTGCTTCGTTTCTTTTTCGGTACTGAAGGGGTAGTGATTAGCTGAGGCTCTTCTTCTGTACTTGGGCGCACCTTTAAAATTATTTACATATAAGAAATTACTTTACTACTTTCCCAGTTATATTAAATGGAAGAAAAGTGGCATAATTTAAAAAACAACTTGATGTGTTGTTTACAACTCTACATAAGTTTCTCACATGAAAAATCTACATGAACTTCCAGCAAGAAAACAGCTTTTATACGAGAACGATCCAAAACACTTGTACTTATATCAACTCTGCATACTATATATATACATACTACCATGCTAATACTGTAATAAAAAAATTGTCATAATTTGATATGAGGAATAATGTAAGAAATAGGAATGGTTTCGTTTCAAAACTGAAGCCAAAAAGTCTTTCAAAGTTTTGCATCTGTTACTCTTATGTGTCGTTCCCTTTTGCAGATGCTATGGGATTGGAAGTCTGTTTAGAATTCATTTTAAAGTTTGGTAAAACACACGATAAAAGTGATAATAATTTTAGTAGTAAAAGTAGGAATTTGACCTCCTTTATTACATCTTATTTTCGTTACTTAGCTGTTTTTCCATATCGTGATTGTTAATATTGGGATGTTTGTTTCTTGTATGTCTAATTTGATTTGTTGTTGAGCCACCGTGAAGAGATAAAATTTTCAAGCATATATGTATTACACCTTGCTCTGTGACATGAAATTTTTGTAAAATATTTCCAAATCAAGCTTCTACTTTGTTTTGAAGTCTGATGGTGGGCTTCGGGCGCTGGTGATGCAGTGGTTAAGCGAGGTTCTTCTTCTGCACTCAGGTGTACCTCTATAATTATTCACTCAAAAAATTCCTTTATCATGGTCCAGTCGCATTTCTTTTACTTCAACGAACAAATGTTTGCCCATTTGTACTCTAAGAGTGAGCTACCATTATGAGTAAAAATATCCCAACAAACAATGATTTGTTTGTCCATTTGGGTAATGCAAATGTGTCATTATATAGTACCTACATGTACCATATCATTAATGATATGAAGTATTAGATCATAAAAGGTGTCATACAAAAAAATGTGTAAGTATAAAAAGCGTGCACGAAAGCCGTGATACAGAAGACCTTCTTCTCTGAAGAATTATCGCCTCTGAAGTATTATTGTATCACAAGGAACGGGGTAGATCAAAACATGAACTTGCTGCAATGCAAAGGTTAAAGCTATTCAACCATTTCAATTGCTTGGATTGCTTTCAATCTAATTTGATCTGAGGAATATCACAGTATACTTTTTCCCTGTATTAATGGGATATCCTATATAAGGAGGCTACCAAAGAAATAGGGATGGTTTTGTTTCAAAATTGAAGCCAAAAAGGCTTTCAAACTGTTGCACCAGTTACTCTATGTGTCGTTCCTTTTTGCAGTTGTTGTGAGGTTTGAAGTCTGTTTAGAATTGGTGCTAATAGCAATACGATAGCCTTTATTGCTTTAAGGTTTCAAAATATGATTTATTGGTAAAGATATATGTAAAGATATTTAATGATCCTAAATCCCACTTCTACTTCTAATATTTCACCAACCTCCTGTACATCTTATTTAATTACTTACCCGTTTTTCCATATCTTCATTCTTAATCGTGCGATGTTTGCTTCGTATATGTCTATTTAGATTTGCTATTGATCCGCCTTTAATAGATAATACTTTCAAACATATATTACATCTTGCTGTGTGAGGTGAAATTTTTGTAAAATACTTCCAAATCAAGCTTCTACATCGCCTTGAAGTCTGAAATTGGGCTTCGGGCACAGGTGATGTGGTTAACCGAGGTTCTTCTTCTGCGCTCAGGTGTCCCTTTAAAATTATTCACTGAAAAGACTACTTTTTCACACAGTCCAGTCACATTTCCTTTACTTGAACAAACATTTGTTTATTCATTTGTTCTCTATGAGTGAACTGCCATTTTGTACATACAAATTGATGTTTGATCACTTTAGCTAGAGCTTAAAGCTCATCGAACTAAGGTTGACAAAAACGCTGGTTTCAAAGTTTTATTGTTCACCCATTCTGTTTGGTGACTATAATTTAATTATTGTACTTCTACTCCTTATTTTTAACCAACATTCTTTATTACATCTTATTTAATTACTTACCCGTTTTTTCGCATCTTCATTGCTAATAGTGCGATGTTTGTTTCTTAAATGTCTATTTAGATTTGCTATTGTGCCACCTTTAATAGATAATACTTTCAAACATATATTACACTTTGCATGTTCAAATGAAAGTTTTGTAAAATTATTCCATACAGAACTTCTTGTTCGGTGTGATCGCTGAGGTTGGGCTTGGAGCTCAGGTGGGACACTAATTTCATCATCGTCAGCCACAAGAAGCAAGCACACCTTAAAATATTTTTTTATTAGGCGCTATACAAGCATAAAAGTATAGCTACGTAGTAACAAAATTTTGTCTGATATGGGCAAAAGTGTATAGAGAATGGAAATATTTTAAAATTTAATAATAAAAACATTGATATTTATTATTATTTCTACTACAAAATAAAACAACATAATTAATAAACTAACACGTTTAGAGCTTAAAGTCAAAGACAACCCATCAAAAAGTAAGTTCAAAATTTACGAAGCCTAAGTTTGTTAACTTTCAATTATAAGACTCAAAATATAAATAAAAAAAGACTCAAAATAAAAAGCTATAAAATAAAAGAACTGGATAATTTAAAATAAAAATGATACAAAAATTTATAAATAAATATATAATAATATATAAATATGTGGCCAATAAATATTTCTTCATGGTGATCCAAAATGAAAAATTGTAGAACTTTGGTTTCTTTTATACAAATATGCTAAATATGAATTTATTTAATAAAGGAAATCTTCGTTCTGTATTATATTACAGTATTTTTTATTATAATACAGAATGAAGTAAAGTATAAACTTTTTCTTTTAATTTCAATCAAGTATCGAGTTTCTCATACTTCGAAGTAGCCTCGGTTCCGTCCATCTTGACTAATCAAGACTTTACTGCAATTTATAAATTTTACTATGTGTTTACAGTGTGAAATACTTAAAAACATATTAACATCGACAAATGAACACAGTTCTCAATAAAAAGAACATGTGGCAGTAGACACAGAATTTAAAGAAAATTAAATAAAATTTCTTTTCAAATTTTTGGTGTTCTTTTTATGGTATTTATAAGAAATTTGCCTTCTTATAAAGGACACCCATAAATCTTATGTTTATGCGGTGGAACAACAAAATGACTTTTATTAGCTGTACATTTGGTTAAAGTGTCACCCTTTTAGAGTTATTGGCCTTGTTTTTGCAAAAAAAAAATGTTTAGAGAAAGTAGACATTCTGCCCATTGAAACTTTTTATGTGTCCATTAAAACTTTTTATCAGAACTTTAGAAAGTAATGTTTCTTGATGAATCTAACACTATCACCAAAAATAAACATTCATTATACATTTAAAATGTAAAACAAATGGCAGAGGGACCTATGTATGGATCACAAGTCGAAATGGCGATAATTGGTCATATGAAGGATTACAAACAGGAAGAGGAAGAGATATCTGACTACTTGGGGAGGTTTGAGCAGTTCCTGAAGGTAGACAAAGTCGCAACTGATGTGAAGGTGTCAATATTTATTGCACTAATGGGTCTGAAAATGTACAGTGTGATCAAGAATTTGGTGTCACTGGAAGAACTAGTGAATAAGTCATTTGTTCAACTTTAAGAGCTGCTTTAAGAGCTCACTTTAAGCCTAAAAGACTTGTAACTGCTGAGAGATTTAAGTTTATTAATGGAGATCAGCAAGTAAGCGAAAGCATGGCGTGGAATTAAAACAATTAGGCAAGACGTGCGAGTTTGCAGTATTCTTAAATGAAACATTGATGGATAGATTCGTCGATATGTCTCACATATCGACGAATAATGAGGAATAACTTGCAATGTTTGCATCCAGAACATTGACTAGGGCAGAAGGTAATTATGCACAATTACACCGTAAGGCATTAGCAATAGTGTTTACTTTGCGTAAGTTTCACAAATATATCTATCTATGGCAGAAAGTTCAAGCTTGTTACTAACCATAAACCCTTAATTGCAATTTTCAATCCAGGAAAGAAAATCGCCATTGGCAACTGCAAGATTACAAAGGTAGGCGCATATATTTGCTGGTTATGATTATGAGAACATATGAGTCTGGTAGTCAAATAGGAAATGCCGATGCCCTGTCAAGACTTCCACTTCTACAGACTGTGGAAGAAGGTGCTAATTCTTTCGAATTCAATGAGTTACTAATTACTGCAAATGAAGTTAGTGATTGTACAGCGAAGGATGTAACCCTGATGGTTATTGATTATTGTCGAAATGTCCAGTTCTGAGGATCCAGTTCTGAGGAAGCACCATCTTGTTTTAGCCACATGTTCTGTATCCTATTTAGAGGAACATTTTCAAGGCGCTCTAACAATCTATTCCTTAAGAAGTTTAAGTATTTTCGATCATTTAAATGTCCATCTACGAAAATCGGGCCAACAAGAAAATTACCAAATATTCGTCCCCAAACATTTATACTGTGTTATACAACTGTGTTGGTAATCAATTTTCCCAAAAAAATGGGGAATTTGGTCACAGTAGTAATACATATTATCACAGTTTTGATAATGGCCCGTTGGAAGATCCTTGTCTTTTTTTGGAAAATGAAACCAATCATGCTCAGTTACAGCCTTCCAAAAACCATAACACTAGTCCTGTTTCTTCAACCAGTGCTTATAAAACCCCACTCATTCATCCAAAAATCCCACCAACTCCAACTACATACGTCACCTCCAAAATCAAATGAATCTAACATTCGAAAAAATATCCCATCACCATTTAAACGAGCTATATTTTGGTCAGATCTTCAGCTTTCAAAGAAAAGAAAATCTAAAGAAAAAATACCGTCAGTAATAACCTCCGAGATTTGGTAGACATACCAAAAGAAAACAGAAGAGAAGTTGAAGGAACAAAGAGAAAAAGAAGAAAGAAAAATAATTAGGTTTGAAAAAAAGAAAATGAGCTACAGAAACTACACAAAACAAAATCAAAAAGATCAACAAGTCCAATTTCTGAAGATTCTAAAGAATGGATTGAAAGTGGTGGCAGTATGGATGACATAAATTTATTCGACGACAGTGCAGAAAATGATGCATGTGAATTGTTTGACAGTAACAACATTAATATAGGAGATTATGTTTTAGTTGAATTTAAAGGTGACAAGTGCAAATGCACTCTTTATAGATATGTTTGTATGTATAATCTTGCGTATATTTCCTGAGGAAAATGAAATTGAAGTTGTGAGCTTGAAATTTACAAAGGAGGATAAAAAACCTTTAAATTGATGGAAGATGTTAGTTTTGTACATAAAATAGCTATTATTGGGAAACTGCCGTCTCCCAAGGGTGTGTCGGCTGCAGCTAGATAGAAATAT
Source organism: Diorygopyx duplodentatus (assembly GCA_033557515.1). Taxonomy (NCBI): domain Eukaryota; kingdom Metazoa; phylum Arthropoda; class Insecta; order Coleoptera; family Scarabaeidae; genus Diorygopyx; species Diorygopyx duplodentatus. The sequence continues at coordinate 16,043 of JAWQRJ010000336.1, forward strand.
GAATTTAATAAACCAGTTGATGACATTTATGAAAAAGTTTGATTATGTGACCAATCAAAAGAACTTGACTTTGAATTTATTTATAATGTATTTTATCTTTGGTCTAAAATGTTTGTTTTATCATACTTATTTTTACAAAATAATTTGTACTTTAATAATAATAATTTTTAAAATGTCTTAATAAAAACTGATTAAGAATTGACCAATTTATCAGCCGTTTCTTTAAGCAGTTCACATTAAGTTATATGGCTATTCTTACTACTGGTTTGCTCTGACTATTAAAAATTTCAAGGATTAATTGGGTACAAAAACAATAAAACGCTGCAAGTTAACTTATTATTTGTTTATAGGAACTGATATTGATTTATTTTGTCTACTATATTAAATTACTTTGTTTACTATTTTATTTATATTTTATTAGTAAGCTGAGTTTGCAAGTGTTGCTTCTTTCCTTGAGTAAGTATACTACCTACTACATACATACTTTAAAAATGGTGGAAAATTATCTTTTTTGTTCTACTAGTGTCAAACACTGGTACACTTACTTTACCTATTGATCTTCGAAACCTACCTGAGAAGACACTTCTGAAGACCCTAAGCAAGCTTCTATGAAGAAAAACCGTCTACTCTTTCCAAGACTATTTCGAGGATGACCTCACCATAGTGAACTAGATAATAACTACATATTGTGTTACGCAGATGTATATGAACATCTCTTTTTGTCAACGAATAAACTTGATTATTATTATTATAAATTCAGTGAAGTGTGCTGTTTTGGATAAATGGAATGCCTTGTTATAGGAAAATATTTTAAGGTCGCAGAGTGCTTTGGTAGGAACTTTTGTATAAACGTTTTTTTTTCCTAAAATATATAATTAGGGAGATTTTCCGTAATGTTTGTGCGGGGTCTTTAATTATAAGTTGTGACACACATCTTGTAAATGTATGATTTGCGAATAAAGTTTATATGAAAAACAAAATAAATTCTGTACTTTCTTAGATGGATCACTATCATTTCTGTGATATGTTTAAGAAAATAGACCAAGTTAGAAAATTTGTAACAACTTTGCCAGTGTTTGTGTAAGATCCAGAATGTCGCATAGTTTTATATTATTTTTATGTTGAATTTGAATATGACTAGGAATAATATTACGGTACCTATACTTTACTTTGATTACTAACCTCTTTGAAATCATCTTCTTTTTTAGTGGGATGCTGATTCATGTGTTCAATTAGACTTGTTGTTGAGTCACCTTTAGTGGATAATATTTTCAAACATACATTACACATTGCCTGTTCCTGCGAAATTTTTATAAAACTATTCCAAACAAAACTGATGTCTTTTTCAGTTGATTCCATTGTTGTATTCCGTAATCAACAAGAAATATCCCAGGAAAAACTTTCAAATTCTCGCGCTAGAAATGATATAGGAACGACTTACTACGATACTGTAAATGAATGTATCAAAGGAATCGATACACCAAAACATTCAGCAAGGAGATCCAACAGATGAACGAATTGTGAACGAACTGTTTGGGTTGTTTCAACCGTTCCCGTTCCCCGAGTTAATTTCGATCCCACCTTAGTTACTAACCAATGGAAACACAGCAACGCAAACTATGTGTACGTTGTGGCACCAATGTAAGCAAGAAACTAAATTTCCCCAAATAAGCAGTTGTCAATATGGCCGTGTGGAGGTATGTACAGATTTTCAGATACATTTTAAGTATATCTATTTTTTAATAAGATAATAATCCCTTTTTTAAATTTATTATACATTTTTAACAAAAGCTGATGTAATAAGAATGTAGGGCGTCGCTATGTGTGCATTTGTTTAAACAAGGCGCCGGCATTTTAGAGGTTAAGTTATCAAATTTTTCACTTTTTGATTGATACGATGCTAAAATCCTCTGATCAATTTTGCAAATTTCACCTCTTTTTGCAACACATAAATCGTTTTGTGTTGAAAAACAACTGTGTCACAATGATTTATCTGTAATTCTTGATTCATAGCAATTTGCTTATTAGTAGTTTATTTCGAAGTCGATGTCGAAGATTTAATTACCTTCATTTTCTTATACCGTTTTTTGACATAATTTTCTGTTTTATTAGACTTTTTACACGGATTTTACCGTTAGTGCTGTTTGTCGCAGCTGTTGACAGGGGCAATTTTAAAACTTGCGACCAGAGTAGCTTTTGCAGGTTAGTTACTGGTATCCATATGAAAAACGGATTCTATGAGTATATTTGCAGGCGGCTTCGGAACATAGAACCTGATAATTCAAAATACGTGCTGGATTTAGATGCGTTGCAAGTGTTTGATAATACTGTTGAAGCTGAGTTAAAAAATACTGAGGCAGGCGTAACCTTTAAGTTCCTATTGCTGGCACTGGCTGGAGACACGTTCAGGATACAAGTGGACGAAATTCAACCTTTACATCCTAGATATAGAGCAGACGTTGCATTGGTTAAGGATCCAGAACCTGCAAAGTGAGTATATCACAATCTTATAATGTAGTAAAAATAATGTCCAGCTTATATCAAATCTGGCAGTCATTATTTTAAAACATTTGAAACCTAAAGAAATCTATTGGCCATCTAACGCCATCTTCTATGTGAAATTGTAGACACCCGATAATATCTTCTCGTATCCTAGAAAAACTTGTGCCAAATTTAAATTGCTTCATTCTCACTAATTTATGTAATGGTTTCAATTTCACCAAATTTATAAAACTTAATTTTATGCAATTTTAGGATTGACTACATCAAAATGTTTCTATGAAGTGTAATTCCTCTTTCAACTTTGCCCATCCAATGCTGGTTGTCACTGTTGTCTCAGAACGTGTATTTCTTTTCCTGTAGCAACCTTGTTAAAATTAACATTTTCAACATTAAATGGACAAAGACCGCACGCTTCGAAGCCCTTTTTGATAAGTCGCTTCTGTAATCTGTCCTCAAAGTGCTCCATCCTCCATTTCTTAACTTCTTTTCTCCACACTGCTTTAAGTGGATGAAAAACAGCTAAATCCATTGGTCGGTGTAGATATATTGAATTAGGGTACAATGAGATTAATTCTATTCCATTTTCACATCAAAATGTTGACATGTGTAGCGTTAAATGTGACACATGACCATCGATAACAAACAAAATTGGCTGCTCAAAAAACGACCACACATCCAGCCACTTTCAGACTTACCAATTCCCCATGAAGGGGGGACACTAAGTGCTATGTGGCTAGGAATTCTTTCATAAGAGAAAACAATCATAGTCGGTGCCACGTCCTCTGCTGTATTTGCAGTAATTAGTACAGTTAGGTTTTCTTTCTCAGCCCCTTGCTTGTAGTAATTCTGTCTCCTTTTGGGTGCAGAAAAAATGCAGACTCGTCTGCATTAAACACTCTTTTGGGATCCTTAGTTATGTCCAGCACAGATTTTTCCTCCAGATAATTTGTAATTTCTTCAAACCAGAGTCTTATTTGTGTTCCAGTCACTCTCACTCCAGATTGAGTAGAAGTCAAAGTTTGAATAATTCGTTCGCTTGACTTAGGATGTCCGATCAAAAATTCTTGATAGCACTTTCTGCCCGGACGCCCCTCACTAAATGGATTAGGCTTTTTCACGTCTTTAATTATGTGTTCAACACTACCAAAACAACAGGTCTTTTGTTATTGGATACTTCAAACGAGCAACATTCAGTAACCACTGTTTGAGAATCTGTTCCTCGTCTGTGGTAAGCACCGTAGGAGGCCTAAACCGACATGTAGTTGAAGATGTACCGCTGACTTTGTACATTAGAGTTACTCTTGATACAGCAAACTCTTTCGCCGCAGTAGCAGCTGGAGTTCCTCTTCTAACTACCTCGATGACTTTTAGCATCTGTTCACATGTATAATTTCTTTTTGGTCCTGTGGCTTATGTTACCTGTAATAACAGAACCAAAAAATACAGCAGTTTGTCATGATAGATTAAAATACAGATCAGTGGAGGCATGTTAGCAGTTTCAAGCTGTGTTCCAGTTATTGACTGGAAAATAATAAGTATAGGAGATTTGGAAAACAAGTATTTGCACCAGTTATTGACATGGGTGTCAAAGACAGCAAAGACAGCTTATAAAAACCGTAACCTGAAAAATGAAGGATACAACAATATATTGGTAAAAAATTTCAAAACAATTATACCAGAGGTAGATAGAGAAATAGTAAAAAAGAAAATCAACGCGCTACATACTAATTACCTAACAGAACTGAAAAAAAATTGGAACTGACGACATTTATGTACCTACACTGTGGTACTTCAAAGATATGCATGATTCTAACACTATCCCTCCTATTGTTTGTGGTGCAATTGCTGTTAAGAATTTCAGGTCTTCAAAATTTTGCCCTGTAGCCAGGAATCGTAAAATGACTGGAAGCCTCTCGTTTGCAGGAATTGCATCTCTCATTACTGTATTCTCTTTCTGTAACTCTAGAAATGTAGAGTGTCCCATTCGCATAAAATTATTGTAATCAGCTGGAGAGCTTACTACCAATTCCTTCAATAAATTTTCATGGGTAAAGGTAGCTCGTTTTGTGAGCCATTCTTTCATCCAAAATTTTTTGCATTTTCGTTTAGGCCTGCCATCATTACACATAATGCAATAAATGCATGTGCTCATTTCAGGACTTTTATTACTATAGATATACAATATAGATGTGAACGATTGAACGGATAATTTTAAACTGAAGGTTGCGCAACTAGTGTCAGCGTGTGTACGATTCAAGTTTGCGCAAAAAATGTTGCACAAATATTTGTTGTGCAACATGATTGATCGTGAATGGCCCGCTTTATGGTTGTGGAAGTAACTTTACTCCATGCTCTTTTTATTAAATAAAATGGCTCTAACACATTGATACTTTTCGAAAGCTCAGACACAGATTTGCCCTCTATTTTTGATACAATATGCTTCAAATTTAGATTGCAAAAGATCTAAGATTTTCAGATTTGAAAGCTAAAGTTTTATCAGGTATTGATCAGAAGAGAACTCTGCTTTCATCAGCGTTATATGCATCCTTTGGTTTGTAGTCGAGCAACAAGGAAGGCATCTTTTTCATAAACTGATCCACATCTTCTTGATTTACGTCAGCAGCTTCACCTGATATGCATTTAAAACTAATGTTGTGCCTTTTACGCCACTTTTGGAGCTATCCATCAGCCACACTGAAACTGTTACAACCCAATTGTTCCGCTATTTGTTTAGCCTTCGCCTTCACTATGGTCCTGATATAGGAATGTTTTGACTTCTAGCTCTTGCAAACCATTCGAAGCACATTTTGTCTATATTAGCACCTTCACGTTTCAAAAAACTCTTCTTTAGATTCACATTCATTACAGATTGCCATTTATTTTTTGCTATTTCTGCAGCTTGTGTTTTTCCTATATTAAACTGTACTGCTATCCCGCGAACTGATAACTTATCTCTATCTAAAACATTCACCACTTCCATTTTTCTTTCAAAGTCACGAACCTTTTTGTCGGAGCCATTTTAATCAATACATCCACCTAACGTAAACCTGTATTTGTTCTATTGCAAGCAATGACTGCAATAAAATCGAAGTTTTGTTGACTAGCAAAATGCATATAAAACGGGGAACAACCGAATGAATTCTTACACACTTTTTGTAACAGGAAATTTGTCCGTTTAAGAGAGATGTTTGCTTGTTGGAGCTGTCCGCAAGCAGAGCTTTCACTGTATATTAACATTAAAATATTTTGTCAAGGAAAAAAACGTTGCCGAGAAGGGATTCGAACCTGTGGCTCCCGCTTGCCGGGCGGACACTCTGACCATTGAGCTATCCGGGACCCTTCCCCGCCTCTTTTCCTCCTTGAAAATTTACACCTATTAGTATATTAACAGACACGCTCACAGAATATCTGTTATCGATAACCTGTCTCAGTGTGATCTCTCAAAACAAGGTCAACCCAACACACTCCCACATGAAACACAACCGGATATAAACCAGTATACCAAAAATAGCAAAAATTTAATAATTAGTCAATGCGTACTAAGCTGTATAAAAGAAAAGAGAAAAATAAAATAAGACGAACTGTAACACAGAAACCTTAAGCATCTGGTGTCTATCGCCATACCATGCCACTGGAATCTACGCCACTGTCCGAATACTATTATATAATTGAATATTATGCAGGGTCGCTTTTATGTATGGAAACGGTCGATTATTTTCTAAACTAAGATAGCTGGAAAAAAAGTTTAATACAAAATATTTAGGGTTTTTTAAAATGTATTGAAGTAAAAAACAATATTTTATACAGGATGTGCCAAAAAAGTATGGCAGCAAACAGTTACCTTTTTTTAAATAGAACACCCGGTATATTACTC